>JAPYZB010009788.1:0-12507 GCA_030522745.1 Eupelmus kiefferi | reverse complement strand
GATACATTTTTTCCAAAATACTTGAAAAAAATTGGTTAGAAAAAATTTTAGTGTTTGATTTTATCATTTTCTTGAAAGATAGGGAATTTCAAGTAGCTTCAAAATTATATGTTTATTACTTTTTACTATCCAGCTTAAATATCCAAGTTAAAAACAAGTTTGCATGCAGCTTTTATTCTACCTATGGCCCAAGATATTCATATGAAAACACTATGATAACACAGCTATAAAAGAATATTATCAAGTAGTAAATGTCTAGGTTTGGTTAGACGATCTGTAGAGGGAGCTTACCAAGAGAGGTCCAGGCTTTCGTGTCACAAATTTTACTCACAATCAGTTTAAATATTAAGTCAATATTTATGCCTTTATTTTAACGAAATTTCAAGCAAATGAAGAACTGTATATGCATTTGCAAATACATTATTTTAAATCAAAAGAAACGAGTTTTCATTTAATTTCTGTGAAATTTAAATATTCTTCTTTATTTAAAAGTTGTGACAGTTTTTAGTTAGGGATAAAAAATAAGTGAAAAGATATGGGCAAAATTTGAGCTATATTTTAAGTATATTTTCGCTGTTAACTTTTTACTGTTATAATTTTTAAAGAAAGTACAGTATATTAATTTTGCAAAAAGCAGATGAAATATCGTTTCCTCAAATTTAATTTTATGTATTTACAAACGCACGCGCGGTTTCTCTAGACTAAATAGAAATGATCTGAGAAATATGACTTATTTAAAAATTCTTTAATAAAACGGTTAGATAGTTGAAAAAATTGACGGCTTTTCTTTCCATTAGTTAGTGTATGCTAAATTTCACGGAAATGTATTAAATGTTAAAAAAAAAGTTATAGGCGTAATTTTATATTTTGACTTGGTGACATTGCTAAAGAAATGTAATTATTATTCATTTACGCAGTAATAAAAGTAGAATAGCAATATCACGAATTCGAGGCGCAAAGGTCTTTTTTACGATTCTACTTGTTATGGGGTAGTTGAAAAGCTATTTTCATTGGGATGAAAAAAATAAATAGTTGTAAAAATGGAGGAGGATTAATCTAAAGTGAGTCTGATTGTGCGCATGTGACGAAAAAGGAGGCCAGAAAGACCGGAGGAGGCTCAGCGGACAGTACCAACGTCGCCATCTCTGCCGTGCGCCCGAAAGCTCAAGAGCAGCAGCAGCAGCAGCAGCACGAGGAGGAGGAGGAGAGCTTTGGGAGCCCGGCGCACTCTGACGAGGAGGAGGAGCTCGTGGCGGCGGCCGAGGCGATGGAGGGGAAGCAGCAGCAGCAGCAGCAGCAGCAGCAGCAGCAGGGTGAGAATGGCGGGGGTAGGCGAGGGGAGGTACAGGGGTTGACTGGTATGGGCGGTTACTGGAGCATGAGGCAGAGCAGACCCTCCAGTCCCCGCATGCCGCCCCCGGAGCAGGAGCAGGCGAGCGGTTGCGGCAGGCCCAGGAGCCGGCACGAGCAGCATCATCAGCAGGCCAGCGTCCACCAGCAGCCGGCCGCCCTCGTCCAGCCGCCCTCCAGATATAATAATCTCGGATATTGGCGCGCCCGGCGAGTCACCTTTTACAGGAATGGCGACCCCTACTTTCCCGGCGTTGAGTTCAGGTCAGTTGTCTCTTATTAACCTACAATCTTCGCTCCATCTCTGCTACAATTGTAGCTTGACTAAAAAGTACCTCATCTCGCTTTCTCAAACTCACTTGAAAATTCTCGAGGATTCGACCACAAGCTTAGAGAGCCGCACCTATATTCAACTCTCTCGTTATTATTCTGTGCATCAAATACACAGAATAATGCGACGAGCCAGCTGTCTCCGATATATACATATATATAAATCACTTGCACTCTTTACTTTAAACTTTTTTCTGCGCTTTTATTCGATTCGCCTTCAAACTAAAAAGTCAATCACGACTTTACTGTTTATTACCCTATTATTTGAAAATATGGGTCACTTGACTGGGCCACGTGGATCTACCATTATTCTGCCTACGATCCATCAAAAATGATTGTTGTATTTGAGCATATCTAGTATTTTGGTGAAATGCGCAATTGTATTAGCTGACCCTGTTTTCTTTTAAATTGCGTAGCTCATTTTTTTAATATTTATTTTTATCTTAATCTTTCAAACTTTCTTTAACGATCAAAGGCATCGCCAATGATTATTTAACATTATCGACAGCTCGAAAGGCTTTAAATAAATTCAAATCTAGATTTAAACTTGCCCTGAAAAAAAAAAAAAAAAAAAAAAAAAAAAAGTAAAAAAGTGCTTTGAATAAAAAGTAATGAATATTATTTAGCAAGGATTGCTGTGATGCAAAAGAAATTAGTCTGATTGTGGCGTTTTTACAATGGTAGGTTCAAGCCAGGGCGGGACATTGGCTCGCTGGAGGCGCTGCTCGACCGGCTCTCTCTGCGGCTGGATCTGCCGCGGGGCGCCCGACACATATTCTCTATGGACGGCGACCGGAAGCTCAACCTCGACGAGCTCGAAGACGGCGCCTCCTACGTTGTATCCAGCTATAAGACATTCAAGGTACCTCTAGCAATATTAATAAAAACTTAAAACTTTATTTAAAAATGCGGTTGCGGATAATTAATATATTCATGAATTCAGGGATACTTTTCCCTCGAAATCGTAATAAATATGTACACAGAACAAATGAGGGGGCTTAAAAGACGAAAGTTACAAAAATAGTCCAACTGGGCTATAGACATTACTTATCGGCTGGTGATCGGCTAATAAAGCCAGTGCTTGCAAAATCCAGCTCCCTCTCCCCTCGTTAAAAAGCCTAGAGCCGAAAGAGTGAAATAAATATGTATTAATCGTGCTCGCGGACGCAAGCATTCTGTCTTTTCGTATCTAGGTTAACAGATATTATGGAGATTTTTGCGCATTAGACTTTTAAATTGCTTAACTCTACGGCGATCAACTCTCTTACCTTCTCTTTTTTGTTTTTTTTTCTTTTTTTTGCGCGCGCGCGCGCCCTTTCCCGTTACGCAGCGAATGTTGATCGTTGACTTTCAGCTTTGATTCTACGTATGCGTGCTGGACTTGAAAATTATCCAAGCATCTTCACTTGTGTGCCACAGCTTTCAATGAGACGTTTTGTTTTAAAGTGTCTACTATGACAATCGATAAATTACCATTCTAATTCATTTAAATCTAGTCTAATGATTTGCATTTGTATTTTTACTAGTCATAAGAAAAGTAAGAATTAAAATTGGTAATGACAAGGTAGAAAAGAGGTAGCTGTGCAAAAAGAGCATTGTTGGCAAAAATAATTGGAAAAAATTTATCGAAGGCTTGGAGCTAATGGAAAAATCAGTTAGTTACAGTTATGTGTATATTGGGACATGTGGCTCAGCGAGTTGTAGCAAGGTACAGGTAGAATTTTAATGGCAATTTATATAAGGCCAGCAGCCGTATAAGCAAGAATAATGTGGCGAGAAGAAAAGTATAAAGTGGCAGGAGCGAGTGTATAGATTGGATAGAGTGGATAGAGAGAGAGAGAGAGAGAGAGAGCGAGAGAACGGGGGTAGCTTTTAAAAAGAGTGGCAGAGCGAGTCGAGGAAAGAATGACAGTGGCGCTAAGAGAGAGAGAGAGAGAGAGAGAGAGAGAGAAAGGTAAGAAAGTGAGTCAGTAAAGGGGCTCTGCGTAATAACGGTCAGCGCGCCGGCGCTTGCGTGTATCTGGCCCAGATCAGCCGTCCAGCGCTGCACGCAACGTTCGTCCACCCCAAGCGCTCGCAGCTCGCTACTCCTTTGCTATACATATAGCTCCAACCAACTGTCCAAGGAGCCGGGGGATCGAACCTTACTTACCTACTCCTACTCCTACTCCTACTCCTACTCCTACACCTAAGATCAACTCAAGCCCCCTAAACTACAAACTTTCACCTTTTTTTTCTTTTTCATCTCTTTTTTCATTTTCTTTTATTCATTTCTTTAAACTTTATGTACATACCCCATTTTTCAACAAATCCATAGCATAATTATCAATTTTAAATATTTCCAGCTATCTTATATCAATATTTTATATTAAAAACACCTTTTCTTTACACTTTATTCACTTGGCTTTATGAATTTACAAAATTTTATCAAATATTTTCGCCCCTCTCAACTTTCATTTCATTTATTCTTGATATGCATGTACTTAAAATGTTATTGTAATTCTAAATAAAATATTGTGAAATTCGACAAGATAAAACGAGCAAAAATATAAAGTAATATTAGCAAATTGATTTTTATAATATAAACTTTATTATACTTAATCAGTCGGATGAAATTTAAAATAATTTTTGTTAATATGAAATTTGTGTGAGCTTAAAGATTAAAGTTATCTCGATTTATACTTATCTGGCTACTAATCGGTAAGAAGAAAAGTACGTAAAATGTCTATGCGAACCTGGCAAACAAACAATTTTAACGATTGCCCTCATAAATCTAAGGGTAAATAAAATATTTCATCGTAAAAAGTAAGCAAGTCGCAAGCCAATAATCTAGAAGAAAATTAATTTGAGCAGTGCTTTCTGTAATATTATAGACGTAGGATTATAAAGAAAAAGTGTTTGCTTATTCTAAGTTGAAGAAGAGGAAGAAGACGAAGAAGACATTAAAGATTTTATGGCCACGTTGAAACGACATAGCTGCTCAATTATTTACTCGTAAAGCAAATAGCGCAAAACATTAGTACTGAGCGTAAAACATTAGAAAGCCGTCGGAGAAATAATAAACTCGGTCGATCGGTGGTTTTCCACGCTCATGATTGGCCCTCTCAGATTTACTGCTCTCGTTCATATTCATTATTGCTTCCATCAAATCTCTCTCTCTCTCTTTCTCTCTCCCTCTCTTCAGTTTGTGCACTTTATTTTCATTTTCATTTTCATTTTCATTTCAGGCATAATTGTACTTTGCCAAGGTTCTTTTTTATTTCTTTTTCGATCTCTCAACGATCTATGCTAAATTAAATAAGTACAAAATTGACTAATTATTGGAAAATGGTAGGGCAATTCTTATCGCATCAACATCAATCAGGCTTGCAATAAATCGCATAATTGTTTTAAAATAAAATGTAGGGTTGCATATATGTATAATATTTTATATTGTATTGTATGTAAAAACGGTCGTCTGACCAATTCCAGGTTGTTCTACTGTCGGGCGTTTCTACGTTATAGTAGATCAAGTTTGTATGAGGAAAAGTTGATTAGTAGTTTAAAGGTGTGAAATATAAGAAAATTGTTGAAATCTGCCATGAGTGGTAAATAAATATTGTCGAGCGAGTAGCGGTCGATCCTGTAGGATGAAAAAGGTTAAACGCAGCTGCGCGCCACGTGCTAAGTAAAGCTGCGAGTGCGAGTGCGAGTGCGCGCGCGCGCGCTGACGCGGGGAAAAAGTAGAAATCCGGCATCCCTTCCCCTTGTTTCGGTGTGTGCGCACGTGGCGCTTGGTGCTCTAGGTGGGGAGCGCGTGGGTGGGTGCGCTCTGCCGATTGGCTAGAGCGGCTAAGCTGTCCGCGCAGCAGGGTGGGCACAGAAAGAGACTAATGTGCGTGCGCGGACGCCCCAGCCTAGCGCGCGCGCGGTCTCTAACCTCGGCTCGCGTCGCAGTTGAAACAAACATAAAGTCCAACAGAGACAGACCAACTGCAGACATCCCAATTGCAGATCAGACTTGCATACTTTCCTTTCACAACATCTTTTTTATATATATACACTTTGTCCTTTCATACATTATTTAAATCTTACACTAATTATATATATATATATATATATATACCATTATCTTTTATTTATGCTAACCAGTTCAATTACATTAAAACATTCAATTTCTATTTTCAAATGTAGCTAAAAAGCTCCTTGTGCTCTATTGAATAATTATATTGGAATAATTATTATTAACCTCATCATCATCATCATCATCACTGTGTATCCGATGAAAAAGCTGGTAATAAATCAAAGAAGCGAGCAAATACATTCAGTAGGCTCGGATTATATATGGAAATGACAAAATAATTGGGGATTTCATATATTATATATAATTTCCATGGAATAGTGAATATATATATGTATATGGAGAGTAGGGGGGAGGCCGCAGAAGGACGTATATCACAAGTATATGATGAGTGGCCGGGAGATTCCCGCGTAGGCATCAGTAGCAAGCTAAGGCGATATCGCGTGCTCCCTTAATATAATATTAAACGAAATTGGCCGGTCCGGTTGTGTGATTTCAGAGGCGTGTGGCGGCTGTACTTGAAAACATAGAGAGAGAGAGAGAGAGAGAGCTGTACGCGCATAATTTTCTATTTCTCTGTTGGTCTTTGTTAGCAGTGCGCGATTACGTATGGAGATGAGGCCAGTCTGCGGCGGCGGCAGTCAAGTAGCGCATAAGAGGAATGCGGCCGCAACTTATGGGGGAGGACTCGCTAACGAATCTACATATACGGATCTAGCTTGCGTGAATAACTCGAGCTAAGCTCTCTGCCTTTTTTCGGTCAATTCTTACATTCGACTTTTTTTTTCAGCTTATGTGGCGTGCTGCTACCATTCGACCCCTATCTTATCAAACTCTGCGCCATGCTTTTTTTATAGCCATGATTTACGACTGATTAACATTTTCAACTTCCGCTAGTCAGCTCGATGCTTTTCTTATAATTCGAGAAATCTCTTATCCTCTATTCATAAGAAGATAAAAAAGTAGTCGCTTGATCGGGAATGTGTGTGGGAATTAAGAATTGGGTATGGCTTAATTAATGTAATGCTAGGTGCGAAGCATGAGCAAAGCTGTAGACTCGATGAAAATGCCGCAGCAGTAGGTGCGAGTGGAAATAAGAAAATTATGCGAGGATGAAGATGAGAAAAGCTGAATAATTTGATTGTAGGTGAAATTTAGCTGTATATGTGCGGGCGTGTATGAATCACGGGCCGGGCGGCTCTAGTGCTTTGCGAGGTCGGCAGCTGACTTCCGTCTGCGCGCGGCCAAGAAAAGCGAGGGGAGGGCTTGCGGGGCTACCGTTACCGTATCTCATTGACCAGAGCGGTCAGTGCGCGCCAGCCGAGTCAGCCGCGTGAGCCAGCCGAGCACCGATCGATATTTTAGCCGCGGTACTTGTACCAAACCACCTTGTTTTCTCTCCCTCTCTCCTTTATTCACTTTCCTTTACCTTTCTCCCTTTCTTTACTTCCTTCCTCGCCCTCCCTCCTTCCCTCCCTCCCTCCCTCTCTTGCGCACTCTCTTATTCCCTAAGCCTATATAGCTGTGTCCTTTCTTCTTTCTTCCTTGCTCGTTTCTTCTTTCTTCTTCTTATCTCAATCTTCTTCTTCTTCTTCTTCTTCTTCTTCTTCTTCTTATTCCGTATTGTTTTAGAAGACGTTTTTATCTGAAATGGTACAATAACGCAGTTATTTTAGAATTAGTAAAATTTAAAATCGAAAAATTTCCATTTGTTCCAATCAACTGTCGATAAATAATTATAATAGACAAGATTAATTATTTTAAACGGTTATTTAAATGCTATTATGCATATAAAGTCTTTAGACATCTGGAAACAATCTGCAGAACATTGGAAATATATAATTATAATCTCATTTTTTCACAATGTAAAAGCAACTCTACGGAATTTTTTCTTGCAATTGAAATGATTCGTACTTTCTAAAGTCTCATCTTTTATTTCGTGTCTGACTAATAAAAATATTGAACTCAATATTTGGATCAATGACATTTAAATGTTCGCGAGTTCAAGAATAATAAATTGTAGGATATTTACTTGAATTTTCGTTTAAAGGTTTATTCAAGTTTTTCTTATTAAAAAATTGGATTTTTTTTTTGGCTTTTTATTGAACCAGGATAAATGTTTCGGTTGTAAGTAAAGTTCAAGATTCAACGGATTGATGCGCAATTGGAAAATAAGAGGCGAAAAAATGTGCGTACGCCTCGATAGGTATAAAATAAGGGTGCACACCTAAAAGGATAAGGATAACTACAGCCATCGCGTGCAAAACGATTAATTCTCTCAGACGGTTGCTTGCTGCGCAGATTTCCACCGACGATCGATCGCTTGCACCTATAGACTTGTCATGTATATATAAAAGTGCTATTATGAATTGCGATGCAGTCTACGTATGCGATAGTGTGTATGCACGCGCTCACCAACATGACTTTATGTATTTGCAAAAATTTATTAATCAGAAACGTATGATGACTCTGAAAGATCATTAAAAAAATAAAATCATTAGTTTTATCAGGTAATTGTTTTCTAGCTTAAGTTAAAAATTATTGATACTCTTGTAATATTAGCTTACCGATATGAAAATTAACTAATATACATTATATAACTTTTATTACAAACAAACTTATATATTTATTTAAAAAATTAAATCAACATATTCTGAAAAAAGCAAAAATACAAGGTTTTACAATAATAGTAAATTAACCTTTTCGCTCCGGGACTGGTCCATATATGGATCAGCACTCCGAGTGGCGACTTCTCATAAGAAGTTCATTCATTTAAGTCATGAAATTCAGCTAAAATGCACACACACACACACACACACACACACACACACACACACACACACACACACACACACACACACACACACACACACACACACACACACACACAAACACACGCCTTTTAATACAACTTTTGCCTGCAACTACCCAGTTTTCTCTGGCAAGCAAAAAAAAAGAACAAGAGAAAGCGTCTTTTTTAATGGGTTCTAACCAAATTAACGTATGTAAAAGCTCCCTACAAGAAATAAGACGTATTCGCTATACATATATATTTATATCTTTGCCCTCTGCGGAAGTAGCGTAAGTAGTAAGGTTCCAGTTTAAGGAAGACGAATTGCCGACCAGGGCTCCGTCAATTTTACTGACGCATGTGTGAAAAGATAGACACGTCTCAATTATAATAATTGTCTTCAAAATAGTATAAATCCTTAAACATTTTTTGCCTTAGCTATAGATGCTTTATGCAAACCTTAATTATCTGAAAGAAAAAACTTTAAATCAAAGCAAAAATAAATAAAAAAATTATCTAAATATGTAGAACAAAGAGTATAAAATTATTGTTTAATCAATTATTGTTTAATTATATTGCAAGTCCGATATTTCTACAGCTTTTCATTTTTAAACTGCACTTTTTTCAATTTTCTTAACTTTTTAAATGCAATTATTAATATTTTTTAAAAATTCTTGAATGATATGTTTTTCAACCTTTAGGACAAATGCTGAATTTTTTTAAATTAATTACTTTTATTTTTGACTTCGTAATGAGTTTTCAAAGTTGACATAAAATAAAATTGTCAAAAATACTGCATTTTTTCTCCTTTAGCGAATCGCTGCGTTTACTTTAACTATTAATAAAATATAGAGAATGTATGCTATCCTGTAGCTATAAAATGTTACGGTTTAACGACTTCTTTGTCCGAATAATTAGCGATTTTTTTTCTTCGAGTTATTAAGAAAAAATCGTGAGTCCCTATAGTATAGTATAGTCTTAGATTTACTTTATTAATGTCTACATGAAAATAATATTTTCTATACTATATAAGTGCGCAAAGCTACATTTCATGCTCTCTCAAATAAAAAGGCGTGTTCTAAATTTCGCTTTGTGTCGGTCATACAAAAAAATACGGCTTGATTCATGAACGAGAAGATGATTTCAAGGACATTAAATCATTTTCTCCCACAAATATCACAATGTACTATTTTATGAAAAAATAGTAGAATGCAATTTGACAAATTGTTAGTTGAAGCTAGTTATAGCCCGATACATATCGATGAGTAAAATAAAATTTTCGGGAACGGCTATATTAAAATAGTAATTATCGTGGTATAAAAATTTGTTTATCAATTAGAGTGCAGCCTTAATAAACAGGCAGAAGCCTAAATATTAAATTGATTGGAGAGGCAATCTGAAAAAGGGCTAGCTCTAATCTGTGTAGGTCATTCGTTAAAGTGCACAAGTTCCATATAATGATCGCATAATGCTGACGTCTAGTCTAGTCCGGGGGCAAGCCCAATGGCTAACGACTTTAATTACGTAGAAGCACCGCGCTGTATACACCTACTTGCCATTGCGATTGCGCTTGAGCATGCATACAAACAGTTTCCGCTATCGTTGGATTACTTTTTTCAACTATCAAGAATTTTCGGTCTCATTTCCTACGATAAGTCGTACATAATATTATCCGACACAAATCTAATTTGCCGATGAAAATATTAATAAAATAAAAATATTAATCGTGTGTCAACTAGCCTCGCTCTCCCCTAATTTTGTTGCTTATATAGATGATAGAAAACAGATTTGTCTTTTTTAATCGTCATCCATGTTATTTTAAAAAGAATATATATATACATAGTTCCATTATGCCGTTAAAGGACGAGTACAATCATTTGTCATATTTATCAATTTTCTTAAATATTTTATAATTTTATAATATGTTTTATAGTTTTATAAAAATACAAGAAAAAACCTTCGGTTGTCAAATATTTTTGCAATAACTTTATGTCACGTTAATTTCTATAGAGGATAGGAAAATTGTACATACATACATCGAATATATATGTGTATGAAAATGGCGACGCCTCTGTCGCTCATGGAGACATCAATGCCTTATCACAATACGCGATGCGCCCCCTGTTCATATATCTGTACATATCCAATAATGTGTACTCAAGTTCTTGGTAGATATATAATGGCGACCAGTATCTCATACCTAACCATTGAGTAACACATTTCTTACATCGATCAAAAGCAGCTTCTTGGGGCTTTTTGTTTTGCTATAGTAAAATAAAAAAAGCGTTAGATTCTATATTTATTTATTTCTTTTATTATAACGGGTATATTGCCCAAAAATAACAACAATATATATATATATTAGTTTGAGCAGGTATATACATGCTAATAAGGTGTAACAACTAATTTTTTCATACAATACTGGACTAATCTTAGATAAATCAACTAGCTGTACATTCCAACAAGTTCCTCGAATAAACGATAAACAAATTGAACTTGGGAATCTGAAAGAGTCAATCTTACATTTATTTTCTTAAAATTTAAATCTTTAATTAAAAAAAAAATAATTATTTTTCATTAATAATATGCTCATGAAATACTTTTGAAATTAATTTTTATGTTAATTCTATACCTTGAAGTAATAAAATATTGAAAAAATATAAATTTTTACACTCAAATCTTGTAAATTATACTTTGAGCTCAAGTCAAGTAAACACCGCTCGTTGTAAGCACACTTTTTATCATGCGTAATTAAGGTCTCTCACATGACTAATTTGAATTCACACGCGATCGAATATGATTTACATATTCTCTCTGCGCCACTTTCCTATTTAGCATTTTAAAAAGTTTCCCTTGTATATACATACATGAGAAAGTCGACGCAATACGAACCTGTATATTTTTTCCAATAAATCATACTTGACAACTAAGTAGTATAGAAATTATTGAAAAATTGTTTTAAATTAAATATTATAATACTGATAAATTCATAAAGTTGATAATTAACTATTACATCATTCTAAATATAATTTAACATTTTAATTTTAATTTTTTTTTTAATTTTTTCTTCGCTTGTGCTAATAACAGGACTTTGACCTTACCTAAATTAGCTGCAATTTAAACATACTTTCTAACCTTTAAAATAACAGAAAGCTTAAAAATATAAATTTTATAAAATATTATCTTTTGTGTCACTCTTATTTATTGTACCCTTACAAGCAAACGGCAGCTTAAAAAAAATAAATTTATTTCAACACTGATTTAATAATTAACACAAAAATAAATTTATCTCCTGATATATTTTATAAAATACATGATATAAGATGCTGCTTATTTATGCACTCAACATGCATGTAAAAAGGCATAAAAAAGTACATATTTGTTCTACACATTGATTTCTATGCAGCACTTAATTTTATCTTCCTCCAAGATAACGGCTGGAGCTCACGAAACACGAATTTTTTACACGTAAAATGAAAATTCATCATGCAGTGTGTAGGAAAATTTACAATGTCATAATGTAATTAACAATTTGTTATATACTTTGAAAAAAGTTGATATAAATATAAGAAGTAATAGAATAAGCAAAAATTTGTATTGATGATTTTTTGAAAATAAAGTGTTATGCAAGACAAGTAACAGAAGAAGAAGAAGAAGAAGAAGAAGAAATTTCGACGAGTTGCGTCAGGCAGCGCATAATTATCACATTTGGACGATAAACCGAAAACGATATGTAAATGAGACAAAGTCGTGCGTGCGCGTACAGTCACACAAAGTAAGCAGACGTGGAGCTTACATTTAAAATGTATGCACGCAGCGTTTTGATAAAATAGTCAAGATATCGGTTAGGTCCTATGACGATCAATCAAAGTCCATGAGAATTGTTGCTTTTGTCCTTAAGAGTTTGTAAGGAGAAGCAAGATGCGTAAAGTATACAGTTTACATATATATATATATATATATATATATATATATA
>JAPYZB010009743.1:0-10092 GCA_030522745.1 Eupelmus kiefferi | reverse complement strand
TATATATAATTCCATATTGTTTCTCCCTGTCTCAGAGAAGTTTGCTCCACATCTCGAGTCGGGACGTAACACAAGGGACAAAAAATGTAAAATCCTCAAAAGTAAAGGTGATTTATGGAGATAAAGAGTGGTATTTGATAAATTACAGACAGATACTGCAAAGTATTGTGAAAACGACGTCAACTCGAGGTAAATAACGTAAAAATAAAGAACAGTAACGCATAAAAGTGAAAGAGTAACGTAAAGCCCCTCAAAATAACGGCTAGTTTCTAGAATAAAAAGGATAATTCATAATTCAAGCCAAATATAGCAAAATATCAAGAAAATAACGTCAAATTGAGAAAAGTATCATAAAAGTATCGAAAAATAACGTAAAAACGTAGAAAAATAACGTAAAACTCCTCGAAATAACGGTTAATTTCGGAGATAAAGAGAATAATTTATAAATCAAGCAAAAATATTTTAATATCTCAAGAAAACAATGTTAAATCGAGAAAAATATCGTGAAAATTACGAAAAATAACGTAAAAAAGTGGAAAAAGATCGTAAAATCGCTCGAAATAATAGCTAGTTTCGGAGAAAAAAATTCTCATACACGGCGGCGGTGGCGGCGAAATATCTTTATAATATAGAGATATATACACTGAGAAAAATTTATTGTGATTGCAAATGGAATCCATTGGCTTCAGATAGATTACCTGTTGATTTTGGACCTAATAGTAATCCTTTAGCAGGAATTAGAAAATTGTCTTGCTTCCTTTCCACTTACTTCCAAAAGATTTCTATTTGAATTAAGTGGTAATTTTCTTCAAGTCAATTGAAAAATTTTGCATCAAACACTCTTTTTGCAAAAGGAAATCTATTTCATTTTAGAATAGCGCGATATAAAAATAATAAACTACATAAAACCGGCATGTCCATATAGCGTAAGCTTTTACACTTGGAAAGATTTATGAATACACGCTCACATATAAATTCACACACCTGCGCATATCCATACGCGCTCGTAGCATGGATGACCACACATATGCAGTGCATTTACGTAGACATACTCACACACGTTTATTGAAAAATTTTAAATTTGTTAAAATTTTTTTTAAAAGAGCCACTTAAGTTAATTCAAAAAGTTATTCCAAATTGTCGCTTTTGTTTAAATTAAAAATCTGCTGTCCAATTTTTTTTTAAAGATTAAATATAGCTGCCGATCGGTTTGGATGAAAATGATGGTAGTGGAAAGACGATAAATAGCTAGTAGTTTTATTTAAGGGATACAAAACGCAAATGTTCCCCTCTAATGCAGAAAAAAATCATCGGAAAAGGAGTTGAATTCAAATGTTTTTTTAATTCAGATGTGAAATGTAATTTTTAACTTAATTTCTCGGTGCTAAATAATTTGTGTAGCTTAAAACGGATTGCTTTTAGAAGGAAAAAAAATTCCACTACAAGTAAAAGGGTTTTCTGCTAGAAGTTAAAACCTAAAATGTCATTTTTTAGAATATTTCCACTTGTAGCAAATGGACGTATTCTTGCGGCAAAAAGCACCCAGTCAAGCGAATTCGTCTTTTCGCGTGTAGAAAACATTTCTCTCACTAGGAGAGTACCAGGGATCCCCATCGCGGATTTTGCTCAAACTTTGGGATACGGTTTTAGATGTTGAACGCTTTAGAAAACTTAAGTTATTCATATTTTTAGTTTTATTTTAAGGAAATATTGAAATAAATGCTATTTTTTAAACCTTTTTTATTTAGTCTAGAGAAAACTTGTACGTATCTTTAAATACATAAAATTAAACTAAAAAAGACAAGCTTTCATTTGTTTTTTACAGAATTAAAATATTCTTCTTCCTTTAAAAGTTATAACAGTTTGCAGTTAGGGATAAAAAGAAAGGTATAAAATAATAAGTAAAATTGGAATTATAGTTTTGGTACATTTTCGATGTTGCACTTTGAACTGTTATAATTTTTTAGTGACGTAGAATATTTTAATTCTGTAATAATCAAATAAAAGCTTGTATTTTCCGGTTTAATTTCATGTATTTACAGATACGTACAACTTTTTCCTAGACTAAATAAAAAAGGGTTGAAAAATAGTATTTATTTCAATATTTCCTTAGAATAAAACTAAAAATATGAATTTCTTGAGTTTTCTAAAGCGTTAGGGTCTGAAATTTCAGTTTTCTTCATATTTCAACATCTGAAACCATATCCAAAAGTTTGAGCAAAATCTGTGTTCCGGATCCTTGACACTCTCCTAGTCAGTGTATGCACATATAATATTACATTAATGTGGTAGCAGAGAGTGTTTGCCTTCGAGAAATTCAAGTAAGCAGCTAGGAAAGCTTATTAATTAATGGCCAAGAGGTATATTGGCATTTAGAACGAAAAGGTTCAGTGTGGGCGAATAATAGAGGACAAATTCAGCATTAAAAGAAAAATTAATTGAAATCTTGTTACGTTATGAAGTAGAGGAAATGTATAAATTCTGAAAGTCAGACGATCAATAAAAAATGACTAAACGGATAATAGAAAATGATTTCAAAAATTAACACAAACAACAACAAGAAAATTCAAATAAAAGAGATGCAACGAAGAAAACCATTCTTAACAAAAGTAAGTACAAGTACAGACTATCAGTAAATTCAACAAAAAAAAAGGAAACATACGAAATGGTAAACAACGATGACGCGAAAATTCAGATATCTAATGGTAACAATTATAGTATTTAAAAGAAGAGAATATTATTGTTATAAAAATGGAAAAAATTTGATGAGCTATGAAATAGAAGAAAATTTGCTATCCCTTCTCAAAAAAGAGATACACGAAAAGAGAAGCTGCTTAAAACGAGATTTGATTGGTTGTGCGATATGACAACAAGTCACATCCACGTCACCAACTAGTAAACCTACATAATCCATCTTTTAGAAAAATCCCAATTTCCAAATAACAACGCACTCGTGCACTCGAGCAGCTCGGAACAAGTCACGTTGTGCTGATCTGGCATTACGAGCTGGTCGAAGACCCCACAGACAAACCACTCTAATGCAACCTTCCCCCTACTCAAATGACATGCCGATCGTCCGACGCAATGACATCTGGTGTCCGTCGCTAATTGGTCTTCACTGCAACATACGTTTCACGATCGAGCGCATAAATAAGAACGCGCAGCTAGTAACCACGCCTTTTAACGAAGCGATTCACAAAGGAGATCAACCCTCCTAACGCGCCGTAGTTCGAAACACGTGAATCTACGCGATAATTCTGGCTTCGCGTCGCTAAAGCTCGCAAAAGTATAAAGGTTGCGAATCAAGCCTTTAAAGTGTCCGAACGCAAAGTACGTGCGCGATAGATCATAATTGTTGTTTCTAAAACTACGAAAAGTCTTAGGTAGCGGAAAGGTCCGAATTCGCCAAAAGCGCCCGTCGTCACTCACTCGACGTTAACACCTAAAAGTGTAAGTGTTTGTGTTAACAAAACTATTACAACTTTGTGCCACGCTCACGCGTGTAGGATTAGTTACAAACTGCGATTCAAACAAATCGATCTAATATTAAACTAAATGATTATCCGTTTTCCACCTGTGTAAGGCCACTGTGTAAACCTGCGGTTATTGTGCCTCTAAATATAAATAAAAGTGTTTAAATAAATTAACCCACCAAGTGTTACTAAATAAACAAAGTTCATTTAAAAAGGCAACATTCAAATATCTACAAATCCTACTTCCTATTCTCTAACCGACAGGATTCACGAGTCCGGCGGTTCCCGAACTCACGCGCGCCAAAACGTCGTCACGCTCAGATCACCAACAGGTAAGCGTTACGAGCGTTACGAACATCAGAATGCCGCGTTACGGAGAGTACGAGCCGAAAGCGTGACGTAACGTTTTCGCAAGCAACACACCGGCAATTCGCGCGTAACAATTTGGCATCCCTGGTGGGGAACCAGCCACATTGGTCGGAAGGAAATTTAGTTCAGCATTCCGCAAAATTGAGAAAATGTTTAACATTACTAAAAAGGCTTTTTCGGACTCTTCTATTTTAAAAGAATTTTTCGAACTCATAATATTGAGAAATCTTGACTTACTAGCAAGGAATATCTTCCTGAACGAACTAGTAAATTGCAGTAGTGACAATGTGTATCGCGACGTATCGCGATCGCGACCTAAGATTCTATATAATGCTTACTGGCTGGCCCAGCATTTTCAATATTCAACTTGTACAAGTTATAGACACTACTGCGGAATATGTGAAAGTATATTCTACTCTCCTTTAGACGACAAGTTCAATTGGCATGTCGAAGAAAATGAAAATAATTCTCTCCAGTTTCCTCAGACGTTACAAAAATCAAAATTCAGTGATACAGTAAACCTAGACAACGAAGAGTTGCACATAATGAACCTTTATGACATTTTCAAAAAATTATTTAGTAATAGTGAAAATTATGGAAATAATTGGTCCTCCTTAACGTTGGAAAAATTTCCAAATAACAAGGTGCAAGATAAGAAAACAAAGATAATGCAACCCAAATTTTCCCTATCAAAACGCTGACACAAATACGCGTTTAGGATTGGTTTAGAAAGACTAGCAAACCATACTGAAAAAAATATCGCCTGCTCTAATAAAATATTGCCTTAAAATGATTTATTCGTAAAATGAAAAATTTACTACTTTAATCGACAATTTCTTACAACTATTAATCTGGATATTTCTATTAATAAAATTATACTTACTCTAAGAAACCAGGTTTATGTTTTTCATCTTTGTGATCACCAAATTGAATTTGACATTGTATTCCAGCAAATATACATGCTTGATCCTGAATTATTGGATGAGTCCCATCTAAAATCGCATCTCGAGCTTGAACATATAGAAGAGAAAGTTGTACAGGATCTCGGCTATCGATATTTTGATCAGAAAAGAAAAATTTTCTTCGTAACAATACTGTCTCTGTTTCATCAATTCCTTGTTCTCTTAATGTTTTGTTAGGATCTATCCAATTTACTGAAAAGGAAATATTTTTCTATCAATTAATAATATTTACTAACCACCGAGTCTATTATCCATATAATGCAGATGTAAGTGTAAATAGCATTAAGATAATTATAGACTTAGAAGAAAAATTAACTGAATTAAAATAAAAATGCATCAAAATATATAATAATTTAATCACATAACAGTTTATATTTATATTTCATATTTTAAGAATATTTATACACACACACACACACACACATATATACATATATTGTAACGGGAGAGTTGCTGGGGAAAGACAACTCTGCAGGTTATTGTTAATTTTACAGCAACACAATAAAAACTCAGATCTTGAATATATTGGCAAATTTAATATGTCTTCAAAAACAATTCTACAGTATACAAGAATGGGCGCCAGCCAATATATACCCGCTAGAGACTCTTCTCTGGGTTACGCGAGATCCGGCAAAATCCTTCTAAACTAACTTCCCCACGCGCTACGACTTCCCAGCGGGAGATACACTCAAAAGGGCCAAAAATTAAAAGGAACACAAAACTCTATAAATTGGTAAACTCACGCACTCATAACTCGCAGGGCGATAACGCAGGCCGACGGTTACTCTCGCGACGCGCCGCGCACAGCACTCAAAAGGAAAAACTCGAAGGAAAGAAGAGAAGGACATCTCGGCTAACCTGGAGCACGACGACTCACCTCACACAGAAAACTCTTGGAGACGTCGCTCTCCTCTCGCTCGCAGGATCTTCCTCACGACAATTTAACTCACCATCCCGCTCGCGATCAGCACTCACCCAGCTGATGCCGCTCGTAGCCTGCTGAGAAGTGTTCTCTCAGCGCCTTTTCTCTCTTGCCGTCGGCTCTCGTTGCGCGCCTTCGCGCGGTCACGTGACCACTAGTCGCGATCAGCACTACAGTCTCGCAGCGCGCTATAGCGCGACGCCGTTCACGGCGCTCGCCCGACCTCTCGAGCAACTGCGGCCAACTTCATCGTGTTTATACTCTGCGTGTGTGTGTTTATGCAGCCGTGACCGGCGCCAACGACGACGACTTCCTGGGGAACTAGGCAGCATTACAGCGGGAAATCTCCTCCTTAAACATCCAGGGAACTCCTCAAGAGACGCAATACTTTACTCCTCAGGACTTTACAACAGGTAAGAAACAAACGTTCCATAACCTCCAAGCTGTTAAGCTAATCGGGACTTCTTTCTTGCAGGATTCTCTTCAGGGTGGATATCTTTAGCCAGCGCAGTGCTCCTTCCAACTCTCAGCAACATCCTGACACCATCCACTGACCATTCTACACCTGATATGCACACGACTTTTCTGCCAACTCTCAACTCCAATTCTCGACTCTTCAGGAGATACTGCTTATGCTGCTTCTTGTGGACTTCTTTAGATGCTCGCCTCTTCTTCCAGTGCAGTGTGCAGTGTTTTGCGGGTCTCATTTGTGAATTAGAATAGGACTTAGTATGTGAGGGGATAGGTTTTATTAGGATACTTACGGGAACTTTTATATACTCAAAAGGGGAAAAAGTGGGAGGGTTTATCCGTTAAAGTTAATAATAATATGTGTGTGTCTCCCTGGTAGGTAGCCCTCGCCTATGAGAGGTCACCACAGCGATTATATACATTTTTATATACTAACTGTGACTTCTCATCGAGGCTTAAGTAGGCTTTATAGTACATATATAGGGAAATTATTGTGCATGGCAATTTGCCATTTCACAATATATATATATATATATATATATATATATATATATATATACTATATGTGTGTGTGTGTGTGTGTGTGTGTGTGTGTGTGTGTGTGTGTGTGTGTGTGTGTGTGTTTGTTATGAATATATTTTTACGAAAATTTGTATTCTCTGTAGTATTTATTTGTAATTTTAAATTTTAAAGCGTCAAATTATAGATTGTACTATAGTTCTCCTTTATCCCCCGGGGCACGACGCGTGGACTCAATTTATTATCCATATCAATGATTATTACAAAATTTTACATAAAATAATACGTTATCGGTTTTATTACTTCGAAAAGAATACGCAAACTAATAAATATATCAACGAACTATTATGCACTCGCTAACGATCGTTCGGTAACTTTTGTATTTTATTACAATTTGTCGTAAAGTACCAGACAAGTGATATATTATATTACAATACGGTTCAAGATGTGGACTAAATTTCAATTATGAGTTCAAAGAAATTTTGTTGAAATTAAACTTTATTTAATTATGTTTAGATAAATAATGATGCGTATACCTCCATTTAAATGAACATTGCGATGCCGTAATTAATTTTGTGAGAATAAACTAACAGATCCTACGACTCGCTAAAAATAAATTTTCCTATTTGAGCTTGACGCCGGATCCTGGCGCAACCCACGGCGAAACACTCCTTGCCGACGTAAGAGCAGGCGCGACTTGGCTTTCAAATGTTTAATAAACAACAAACAAAATCCAAAAGAAAAATTAATAAAGACTATTAAATTTGTAATTAAGACAACAATAATAGGATCGCATGCACAGAGCCAATTTATTTAAAATAGAAATAAAATGTTAAGTGACTGGCTGAAAATTATTTAATTAAAAATTTAATTGAAACTAAAATAAATTAAATTTCTTAAATTTAATCGCAATAACTTAAATTTCTGATACACAAATTATAATAAAAGAAGATATTAATTTATTTAAATAAAAGAATTACTACTAAAACTTGACAATGCTTTTTCTTTTAAATATAAGAAAATTTAATTCGAAATTTCGCCTTCTCGCACTTCACAAAACGGCGGTTGACTTGCGACGCGACCTTTTGAAAAGCACTTTCTCTGGAGCCTGGAACAAAAATATTAAAAACGCGCACTTTAACCTTTACTCCAACGATATTTAACAAAAGACAATTTAATTAAAACACGCGAGGGGGACCTAGCTACAGCTCTGACACAATCACTAACTAGTCTGTCACGAAATTACAGGGAAACACCAATCTTTACTCCGGGCCAGGAGTTCTTGAACCTCTGAAATAAAATCTGCTGAAACAAATAACATTAAAAGAAAGATCTCACCGCCTTCACCCAAACTCCGCCAATTACCGTCACCTTCTGGAAGTACTCGGCAGCCATCACTTACCGTCGAAATTCTCCAAAAACGCAAACAACGAACTTGAGAAAAATCAAAATGGCCTAAGTGGCTAAAGAAAACTAAAAAGACTATCCCTGATTACAGCCAGACAGCAAGTGACGCGGGCCCCGGCTTCTTCTTCCGTCGAAGCCGCGCACTCCCCACCCTTCATCCCCCTTCTTTTATTAATAATCCGGCGCGAATACACATCATTGGCTAATACCCCTTTGATGTCTCGATTCTCCCAAGCTCGAACCGTTTTAAGGACTCGCATCCGGCTATGAGTCAACAATTTTGAAGAATAATGACCCTCTGATTGGCTCTTCACCTAACAAAAGGGTCGATCATCCTCAAAAAATTAAATCTATCCTCGCACCACCTGCTAATCGATTACGATAATCGATCAGATTAACCGGCGCGACATTTAAACGACACGAAATGGCCGACTCAATAATTCACGTACGTCTTCTAGGCTCAAACTCCAACGTTACTCACGCTATTACATTTCTGGCTCGATAACACATTAATATCTAATCAAAACACATTCAGATGCATTAAAAATGCATTCAACATGATAAACCCCAGGCACGCACGTCGCCCCGTCACGCGTAAAGCCGAGCATGGCACACACACTTGCGCGCGCCGCCTTAGACACACGAACTCACCACTACAGGCGCGCGCGCCCTTATATATGTGAGCGCGCCTTGCGCCATGCGTGCGCGCCTTGTCCAATGTGAACGCGCTCGTCCCTGTGCCCGTGCCAACGCTCAAGCGACGTCACGCACTCGCTCTCTCTCTCGACTCGCGCGCGCCCCTCTCTCTCTCTCTCTCGCTCTCGCACGCGCACCCACGTAATCTTATCTCAGTGAAGGTGTACGTGTACACCCCCCACCGAGGCATCGCCCTGACCACGCGACGCGAACAAGCACGATGGCAGCCAAAGGATGACGCCTGCGCAGCGACAGCGAAGCCGTCCACACCGCGCGACACCAACGACCACCTGTAATCCGTCTACTAGCCGCCGCGTGCTAGCGTGACTCCCAGTTACGACTTTTGATCTTGAAAATATCGCGGCTCCCGCAACCTTCGCGAAGTTAACGCGAACACGTCGCGGCCGCGAGTGCACCCAGTGCAATCATCTCCCTACCCCTTCTGGCTCGAGTGTTTCTGGCTGAGGAGGAGGTTAGCTTGTGACAGCTAACTTCAATCTACACACAAATTCTGCTGTGCTAAGGTAAGTCAGCACAGCAACACATACAAAAAATCGCTCGACTCCAGGAGCATTATGCATTAATAAGGTAAGCTTCCTGGTAGCCCACCTCTTACGCATAAGTTAAGTCAGGCTGGATCCTGGCTTGACATATACAAACACAACACATACATCTGCCATCGTCTTCGACTCCTGGCCCTGCTGGAGACTGATTCCTTTTCCTCCTTCCAACAACTACATTCGCTCTTCCTATTTTCCTCTCAACAAACAGCATAAAATTGATTAATCTACATTCTCTACATAACAAAACCCGGCTCCAGTGCCATCAACTCTCGAAAGGGACTTGCTGCCTGGACCTCGCTTCCTTACTAACAACTGAAATTCCTAGCTAACTATCCCACTCTTAACCTAATCATTATTTCCTATTTCATTAACTATCATAAAACACTCAACTCGACTCTCCAGGAAACATGGATACAATAACCTAGGATTAATCTCATTTAACAAATTACAATGACTCTTAGACCTCGCATTAGCACCAACAATTCTTAACATTATAATAGCTACAAACAACTAAATTAATCATAAATAATTATACTAATTAACCTAACCCGTCAACTTCCAATAAAAATTTATCCTGTAACGACAGGAATGAATCAAACCGATAGATTCAGACATATATTTCATTTAAGTAAAGCTAAACACTCACATACACACGCACACAAGTGAAGCGCGCTGAGCCAACGACAGCCAAGCAGACGACGCGCGCAGCG
>JAPYZB010009710.1:0-10820 GCA_030522745.1 Eupelmus kiefferi | reverse complement strand
AGAAACTTGTTTTCTACATCAAAATGCATGATTTTGAGGTATTTCATTTTTTGCTTTGGTGAAAACATAAGTCACTCCCTTATAGGTCGTGCCTAAAAACGATGAACAAATTATTTTTTTCACGTTTTATTACAATTTTCATTGTTACACATAACTTTTTTTTTTGTTGATATAGCTAAATATATTATTTTTGTTTAAATTGATTAAAATGTTCATATTTATTATTAAATTGCATATTTATAATACAAAAATGTGATGTTAATACTTACCCCGTATGCGACGCAAAAATTAACACAAGAATGTTTTTAATAAATCGTTTTCAAAAAATCAATTAATAAGTTTAAAAAAAAATTCCTGTTTTAATCATTGGAGATCAACAACACTAACATGTAGAATGATTGCTATACTCAAATAATGTTTAGGTTAAAAAATAGAGCTACATTTCTAAAAAATGTTAATTGTTGCCTCGGTCTCCCCTACAGCAATGAATTTTAAATTTTGTGAATAATTCTCAACGAAAATCTTGCTGCTTTACATTTTCAGGAAATAATTCAAATAAAAAAGTAAAATAACTTTGCTCTCGAATACTGAACACACGCACGTGCATTCGCGCTCACAAGCACGTTACATGCACATTCTCATACGGACGTAAAAATGCAAACCTATCTATCAAAGTAGCGCGCATGAGCGGCTACCTATATCTTTGAATTCTTTGTGCGATTATATAGGATCATAGCGTCTCGACCGACATCCTTGAATTATTTTGTATCTCCCTACTAAGGCTCTCGAAGTGAGCTAATTTCGGTCCCGAGAACAATGTTAAGGTAATATTTCGTAACTTAAGAGTATCATTCTTTTTCCTTTATATTTTTTTGCGTATGAATGTATACTTAGTAATGTAAAGTTGTGATTTCATATTTTCTTTTCCGTATTGAAACCATATTTTTATGTATTATTAATGAAAATTATAACTGTTTAAAGTATATTACAGCTTGTTAGCTTTGTATGTAATATATGTAATTATTATCTAAATTTTTTTAAAACTTTATCCACATGATAGTTACAAAAGAAAGTTGGAAATTAAAACCGTTTAAGACGTATTTTTTAAATTGATACTAAAAATTTGTTTAGTTGATCATTCCGTTCTAACAAATACATCATAAAATCGGCCTAAGATTATTATATATAATTAGACATTTTTATTTTTAAATAGATTTAAAAATTTCAAGCAGCTGACAAAAAATTGCCCAGCCGATTTTAAAAATCTGTCTTTTTTTTAATTTAAGGAAGTTCGATATTTCTGAAATTTCAGCATCGCAGTTATTCATTAACTATTATCCTTGATTCTATGCTGCCCAAACACTATTTATGCAAATGTATATATCGATATTTAAAACTAAATATTAGGTAGCCAGACTACTGTATATTCTCAAGAACAGGTGAAAATGGTTCTGGTCTTGTGCTCGGAAGCTTCGATCTGTGAAAGGTATTTTTGAAATAAGCATCGATTTAAATAGGGAAGCGCGTGGGAAATGTTGAGGCACTAGGAACTTTTACGATTTTTCGCGTCTGACAAAATGGGCGAAGATAAAAGAAATATCTGGCTATTAAAAAGGAAACATAAAACCTCTCGATGAATACGCCAATGTGCATCGATAAAAGATTGCGCATTCTATAGCGGTCGTTAATAGTGATACTGTCATAAATACATTGGTGCTGTCGATGTATATATACATAGCGGGGAGAGTACAACGTAGTTGGAAGAGCGATTATTCCCTATTGCTTGATTGCAGTCTTTCGAGCTTTAGCATATACCGCAGATGCTTCGCTGCTCCAGCTCCTATTATCCATGCCGGCAACCTACACGTGGATTACATCTCTCAAGTGCCGCTTACAATCTCTTCTTTTTTGCTGCTCCAATTCTGGAATTTTCGAAGGTTCTATTGTTGATAGGCCAAGTTCGCCGACAGAGTGAAGCTCGGGCTAAACTATTAACTAATTATCTTAAATTGATAATTATGAGGAATGGTACGTTGCGAAAAATATTGGATAAACTAAAGTTTAATAAAATTCATACTTTTACTTGAATATATATGTAAGGAAGCAGCTAGCGTAGCATAAATTTAAAGAAAGCAGGAGCTCAGGTATTTGATCTACAAAAGCGTCAGACTTGCATCGATGGCTCGTCCACAAGGCTGTAGACTACAAAAACAATAGAGAGCTGCGGCGAGCTCACGAAAGGGAGAGAGCAAGAATCATAAGAAAAAGAAAAGGACCAAAGGATGAAGGTCTTAGGATCGATCAGTCTTGCAGCGCGTGTATTTACGATCGGTGCGGAGGTGAGCAATTACCCAAAGAAACGAAACTTGGTATCTTGGTGCTAGTGAGCGTGCAAGTGCCGACGAATAAAGAGTTGAAGTAGAGCCTTTCTGCGGTCAGGTGCAAACTATGTTGCGGTTACTATATAGTGGATCATGTTTTTCTTGTTTTTCGACTGTTGCTAGCTCACCGGATATGCCCGTTTTCGTGCATACAATTGTAATTACTTCGCATATTTTTAGGTTAGATTGGTACGATAGATTTTCGTTTTTAATTAATCGAGTTCTATACATAATTTTTAACTGACGAAACTATATTTTCTTTATATATATATATATATATATTCAGTTTATAATTTCAGCAGTTTTTAATAATTATTTTTTAATGTTTTAGTTTCAATTATAGCTTTATTTTATGTATGACAATTTTATCTTAAAAATAAAAACTTATAGAAGATTACTTATAGAAGAAATTATTAATTTTGGACTTCATTTTTAGATATAAAAAAACATCTTCTAAAATTCTAAAAATAAAAATAATAAAATGAGGTTAATATATATATATGCCGATCTAAACATTTTTAATTCATAACAATTTAAATTCTGAAAAAAAAAGAAAAAATTCCCTTTGGTATAATGTATTTATTATTAGAGAGATTAATAATCTTTCATAATTGAGTAAAATTTTATAGAAAAAGTTGATATATGATTTATAAACCGCAAGAAGATTGTTTGAGATGCGACTCAACCTGAATTTTGCCGAAAACTTATGAAAACATTAGTACCCAAATAAAGAATCCTTGTTGCAGAGTTTCTTTGAATCAGCTCGTTAAACCTATGTTTTGTATTAGTAATTTATGAAATCATTGGAAATCATCCCCACTTACCCCCAAAGTGCCCGCACAGGACCCCTCATAGCCTACTCCACCCTCTATTTTTTGGAAATTATTGAATATAAAAAAGGTATTTTAAATACATCTTCATTTTAAATGTAATCTAGAGATTAATGAACTATTATTGACCACCGTGACAGATGGGTAACACGAAAATTTCGGATGTGTGATTTACAGCATTTTTAAATAGATACAAAAATTGAATAATGCACTAAAAAAATCCAAAAACATTTTTTCCGTGTTTTTAAAAAAAAAATTTTGTTTTTTGATTTTTAATTTTTGACTCATGGCGCCTACAACGTAATCCATGCATAATGTTTTTCGAAATCATTCAAGTAACTTGTAAAAAAATTTTCATCCCGAAATATTAAAAACTGAACTTATATTGAAAACTTTTTTTTTTATTCACAAGCAACATGACTAATTTCTTTGAATATTTTCTTTACAATAGATTTTACTTTATAAAAAATACCAACCGCATTCATTACTTGGCATATGCAATAATCCGGCTGAGTAGTAAATGAGGCAGTAATGGAAATGGAACTAGTCATTAGGCGTGGATTAAACTGTAGGTGCTAAGGACCAAAAATAAAAAATCAAAAACCAAAATTTTTTTTTAAAAACACGAAAAAAAATTTTAATGAATGATTTTTATTTATTGCATTATTGAATTTTTTTGTGAAATTTGATATATTAAACCGTAGCATTTATTCCCTCATAGATAAATTAATACAAGGCTGAAATCTCACTTGGGTCTCCCGTTAAATAGAAGAACAAAAAGTTATCATTAAGTTCTAACACTTAATGATAATAATAATGTAAAATATAAGCAAAAATATTGCAAAATATCAAGAAAACAACGACAAATCGAGGAAAATATCGTAAAAATATCAAAAAATAACGTAAAAAAGTGAAAAAACAACGTAAAACCTATCAAAATAACGCCTATTTTCAAAATATCAAGAAATCGACGTCAAACCGAAGAAAATAACGTAAAAACAACGAAAAATAACGTTAAATAGTAAAAAAAATAACGTAAAACCTCCAAAAAAACGGCTAATTTAGGAGGTACAAGATGATAATTCATGTAAGCAAAAATATCCTAAAATATTAAAAAAACAACGTCAAATCGAGGAAAATATCGTAAAAATATCAAAAAATAACGTAAATGAGTAGAAAAAAAACCTCTCGAAATAACGGCTAGTTTCGAAGATCAGGCAGACCTCGGTAATTCTTATACACGGCGGCGGCTGCGGCGAAATAATTTTATAATATAGAGAGATATGTAATTCCTCTATAATAAAATAAGTTCGTATCGGCCGTCACCATGGTAACCAGACCCTTTGACATAGCAATGCACCTATTGTCATATGGCAACCAAACCCGTCGCCATAGCAACAAGCCTATTGCCATGGCAACCTCGAAAACTAGCCGTTATTTTTAAGAGTTTTACGTTATTGTTTTAAGTTTTTTGCGTTTTTTTTCGAAATTTTTACGTTATTTTCCTCGATTTGACGTCGTTTTTATGATATTTTGCATAATATATATGTATGGATGATTATGTCGTAACTTTCCCATTCCATGTTCCACACACACGCTCACACGGTCCTCGAAGCTTCTCCGAACGACTCTGACACCGCGCTACCGAGCACCCACTCCGAAGCCGAGCAGCCGAGCGCCGGTAACGCGATGTATGCTGAAGATTTATTTGGAGCTGTTGCAAATGAAAATTAGATTCTCGACTCAGATGCGTCAACACACATGTGCAGTAAAGGAGACCATCTGCTGAATATCCGTGCACCGAGAATCACAACAGTCACAGCGACCAACAAGTCAAGAGTTCAAGTGCAGTTTGAGGGAGATATTTGCATAAGCAATAGTGGCTCATCAGGGGATTTTGCTGAAGAATGTACTACATATTTCTGGTTTGACAGCGAATCTTGTATCAGTAAGTGCAATTGCTAAGCAAGGTGGCGCAGTAACTTTTCAACTACATGAGTGTGAGATTTGCATGGCAGGTAAGCTCGCAAACAAGCAATATCGATCCACCAGTATTAGAGTCTCAGAATTGCTGCAGTCAATACACAGTGATGTGTGCCAGGCAGAGGATTTATCGTTTGGTAAAGCAAGATGTCTTAGGATCAGATAGGATATCAGTCTAGGGATGAGCTACCATAAAAGGTTGAAAAGTTTGTTGTTTTTGCGGATAACCAGACTGGACATAAACTCTAAGTTCTGACAGAGAGTATCTGTAGAGAGTATCTCAACAGTGATCTCAAGGTTATCGAATGTGGAGTCTGAATGAGAAGAAGATAAACAGAATGATCAACATGTACACTCGATTGAATGATAAACTCTACATTAAAGAATCAGAATTTGTAAATATTAGAATAAGAAGAGTAAGTGAAAAAGGGTCCACGCAGGAAGTTACAGTTGATGTTTAAGAAAAATTGGATGTTTTAAAGAAGTCTTACTATAAATAGGAATCTTGTTCGTGCTCTTAAATGTTGAATTTGATACAGTCGGAACTCGACTTCATGTATATACAGTTTTTATATAATTAACAAATTAATAATTGTTTTTTGTTTGTCGGTGATCTTACAGTTTTCATTAATAGGATCGACTTCATGAGGATTCTTAAGGAAAGTTTGAGCAACATTTGCATTGTGATGAACTTGGGACTGCTCAAAAGATCCTTAGCATGGATGAACACACAAGCTTATAAGTACACCATTGGAGGTGAATGGCACTTCCACCGTAAGTTCGACGTCAAGTGTCAACTTCAATTCAGCCTCAATACCCTATCAAAATGTGGTCGGATTGCTACTATCTAGTACAAGCCACAGTCCGAATTTGGCTCATGCATTTGGTGAAATCAGCCAGTACAATAACTTTGAGAAATTTTTCACTGGAGCATGATCAAGAAGGTGCTCCGATAGATGTTCGCCATCAACTCGTCAAGGAGAGTATTGGTAGAAAGGAGATTGAACTGATATTCGTGTCTTCCACTCTCTAATCAAATAAACAAGACCATCTAACCTCAAGGAGTTTATAGTTGCAGTGGGTTTGAAGTAATATAAGGAAGAAAGATGACTGTCAAGATAATTATCTCACGTGTTTCAATGTATCTATATATTGGTCGCTTGATATCTCTCTCTCTCTCTCTCTCTCTCTCTCTCTCTCTCTCTCTCTCTCTCTCTCTCTCTCTCTCTCTCTCTCTCTCTCTCTCTCTCTCTCTCTCTCTCCCACACACATCGCAAACATAACATTATATAGTGGTAAAAAGGACGTTTTGCTA
Organism: Eupelmus kiefferi; assembly: GCA_030522745.1. Taxonomy (NCBI): domain Eukaryota; kingdom Metazoa; phylum Arthropoda; class Insecta; order Hymenoptera; family Eupelmidae; genus Eupelmus; species Eupelmus kiefferi. The sequence continues at coordinate 4,311 of JAPYZB010009710.1, read as the reverse complement.
ATTGTACTTAATTAAATTTCATCTAAAATTATATTTTAACGCTTAATTTATTATAAATATTAAATAAAATATAAATTTAAATAAAGAATTCATAAAAAATAAAACTTTTAAAATTCATGATTAGACCATTTAACGATTATATAACGTTGTCTATAAGAGGATTAAATGATCATTTACTACTAAAATAATCTTCAATTTTTGGTTAATTAAAAAAAATTGCCATATTTTGATGTTTCTACCAGGGAACCTAAAAATATGGGTAATTTTGAGTCCTCAGAATCTAATTCACAGGCTTCCTTCATATTTTAATATTTAAAAATATATTTCAAAGTTTGAGTTGAGTCCATTATTCACCCCGACATTCTCTTAAATGGAGAGTATCACACCTTCGGGTTTCAGATCGTAATGAAATTTTGGGTTAAGTTTTTAGGTACGCAAAAATGAACGAAGCTACATACGGTCTAACGCTTCGGAAAACTCAAGTTATGGACGATTGTAGTCTTATTCTAAAGAAAATGTGAAAAAAGAGTTTCTCCTTGAAACGTGGCTTATTTAGTCTAGAAATGTTCAAAATAAATTTCCAATATTTAAAATCAAAGAAGAGACATCAAATTTCAATTTATCATTTTCAGAATAAAGAATTAGTAATTAAAACCAAAGTAATGCTTGTTTGAAATTGAGAAACTAAAACACACTTATTAACTATAAAACTCTGCAGGTTGGCATTTATATGATTTTTGGTACACTTATATTCTTTTACTAGGAGAGGGTCAGGGTTCCGGATCACGGATTTTTCCCAAACTTTGGAATATGTTTTTAAATGCCAAGATATGAAGAAAACCAGAATATTAGACTGTATTGGTTAGAAGAACTCAGGCTGTGCATTAGTGGCGGATTTACATATGGGCACATGGGGCACGTGCCCAGGGGCCCCCATAAACTAGGAGCCCTCACAAAAAGCTCGTTTCAATGAAATTATTTTGCAGTTTGCTGAAATACTCTAATGTTCAATATCATATACTATAATAAAAGTTTGTATCTTTTATAATAAAAATATTTTTGCAACAAAATTTATAATTCGTATTTTAACGTGGAAATATTTTTATTACCTTTTGTTGTTTGCATTTGAAATTACAAGATTTCAATTGATTACTTCTTGAATATTAGGTAGACTTATTAATAGAAATAGACTAGTAGAAATAATAAATTGTTCGTATATAAACTACATCTGCAAGTATAAGTATTTTGGTTCAACTTGGCAAAATAAAAATATGATCAGTTCTTAAAGAATAATTTTGGTAAAGTATCAAAAAAATTATTTAACAGTTATATTATACTAATGACTTTTTGCGTGCTCCGCGCGACTTGCATTGTTTTTTTGTCTGTACTTTTGGGTATTTCTTAAGTTTTGAGGTTAGAAATCCTTTATGTTTAAATTATCATGAAATCAAAATGTATTAATTAATATATTTATTGTTTTATTATTGTTTTATTATGACTTTCACAAATAACTTTGTAAGAATAAAATCTATTTTAACATTTAAATACTTTTGATAATTTGAATTTTACCGCTTATTCAAAAGCAGCCAATATAATCTCGTTTCAAACGGCTTCACTTTTCGTGTATCTCTTTTTTAAGAAGGGACTGTGATTTTAATGTAACGTGATTCTTTATTACTGATATAGAGAAAGCGTATTTTACTTACATTAACCATGCATCTCTAATTTTAAAAAGTATCGAAATAAAAAGTTTTTCAACATATTAGGACTTTGAATGAGGCCTAAAAGTATGTGTAAGAATGTTTACGTTTTTAATTTGCCACGCGCGCTTACGCGTTCGGTTTTTGTTTTTGCGAGTCTTAACGTGCATCGGAAAAGCATGTGCTGAAAACTTCATTCGACTGTGATCGAGCATAGTATTCGCATGTACAAGAATAGTCTTATTCTAAATACATAATATTTTATTAATATTCGTTTATGTTTGAGTGAAATACTTATGTGAAAACTGATTTTTAAGGTTTTACGAAAAACTTTTGCTATAAAGTGAAAAAATACTTTAATTTGTATATGTATTGTTAGTTCTCTTTACATACAATAAAAAATCAATACTTGAAAAGTTTAGATTAGTTGTTAGAAATGAGTCAACAGACAGATCGACAGAAAGGGCCACGTGAATACAAAAGTGGTTCTGCAAAACGGAAGGCTAATTTAGAAAAAAAGAAAAAAGATGACGAAACAATTGCAAAGACACGACGTATGTCAGATTTCATTGTTATTGGTGGCCAAGCAACAGTTTCAGAAGAAAATATCCTAAATGAAAAATCAGCTGTTAGCATTAAAAAATCAGACTGAAAGCCAAGCTTCATCTTCAAATAGTGGAGGTATAAGTTCTAGTTCTGAACCAATTTTGGAAAATGTTGAGGTGAGTATGAAAATAGTATAGTGGTCTTTATTTTTTTGCTCTTATTTAGATGTATTGTATAAGTTTATAAGTCTCTATGTGTGCCTTTAGTAAACCTAACCTGAGTTATATGTTAGGAAAGTTACATCAATTTTTATAAATTAAATATTTTATTAGGAAATCCGGGCTAAAAGCTACAATACGAAGTTAATTAGATTTTTTAGAATAATTTTTATAAATGAGGAAATGATACAACGGGCAATACTGTTCAAATTTTTATTGGTCGCAACAGGAAACCCTTTTCAAGCGAATATCACATATTTTTAAACATCACATTCTTAAAGTCACTTATTATGCTATATTTTTAAATATCACATTTTTTCAAATGTCACAAGAAGTCAAATATCAAATATTCAAATATCACTTGAAGAAAAGAATGTGATATTTGAAAAAATGAGATATTTAAAAATATGTGATATTGGCTTAAAAAGGGTTTCCTGTTGCGAAGCCGAAACATCCAATAAAAATTTGAACAGTATTGCCTGTTGTATCATTTCCTCATTTGAAATTATTTACTGTTCGTCGAGTCTCACAATGTTAATTTTTATAAAGTTTATTCAGTTGACAAAATAGTTATTTAAATTGAAGCATTTAATAATATTTATTTTAAGTTTATTTGTACTTATTTTATAAGTTACAATTATTTGGAGGGCTCAGTGCCAAAGGGAGGTTATCCTTGGATTCTGTACTTTCAAAGTATTATTTATATAAATGTGCATATTGATCTTTAGAATTAAACATTAGTTAGTTGCACTACTGCATTTTTTTTAAAAAAATGTAAAAATGGACTTGGTCTCCTTTTGCTCTGAACCCTCCATTTAGTGATAAAAACAATAGAAAAATGTGTTTAACAATATTTGATTATTTTTACATATTTGATATTACGAATAATTTTTTTTAACACGTATTGTATCCTGAAATTCAATTTCGGTTCATTATTTAGGAAAAGTATACTCAATTCGTGTGTTTTGAGTTATAATACATAAACATTACCTCGTTCAATACAAGTAACCTTCGTATAAAAAAAAATAATAAAAATAATAAATCAAAATGTAAATTACTTAAATTAAATATTAAACTTCTTATTATGTACCTAATATCGCGATTTTAATTGAATTGTATGTTTCCAGATACAGAACGAATATAATCAAGGTTTATTGAACGATATAGGATTGTGGCCCTCGAATATGCCAAATAATATTGATTATTAAGTTTGAAAAGAAGTGAATCTATTGATCATCGCGAACTAGAGAGAGTTTAAACTCAAAGACTCTGAGATTTTTTCTTATACTCAACATGTGGGGTATTAAGAGACTATAAATTTAACATAGTACACCTCACAGAGTCTTTGAGTTTAAACTTTCTTTAGTTCGCGGTGATCAATAGATTCACTTCTTTCCAAACTTAATATACCAACGAACAATAGAGTCATATCTATAATAAAATTGATTATTAGCTTAAACATTTTAATAACAATATACAATACTATAAAGATAGTCAGTTGTTTCAAGAAAAGTCATTAAAACAGCAAGATGGAACTAGACTTAGAAAATATAATATTAGCTTCTTTCAACTGTCACGGTGCTTTTCCGCGGCGAATTTACCTTTTTTGTATTTATCGCGCGCGGTGACTCTAAGCACCGGACAAACGAAATCTTCGCCGAAATACGTACAATTAACCACAATTATCATGAAACGCGAAACACCCGAAGAAGTCGGCAGCGCACGGAGTCGCGTATCTTCCTGCTGTGCGCTGAAAAGGAAATAAAGAGAACACGCACAAACACAAATAAATAACAGCACACGAATTCACTGGATACAAAATCTTTATTCAGAACTCTCCGAATGCT
>JAPYZB010009704.1:0-10403 GCA_030522745.1 Eupelmus kiefferi | reverse complement strand
CAAAAAAAAAAAGGAAAAATGATACACGCGCGCCGAGGCCGTTTTCAAGTGCGCGGATAACGAAAAAAAAGAGAGCCGGGTGTTGATAAGCGAAAATCGCGCGTGCTTGTTTACCAGCTTGTTCAGCGTGCTTCTCGCGTGTATTTTCATTTGCGATCTCGTTGCGGGATATAGGCGTATGGATCTCTAGCTTTGGCTCTCGATATGAAGCGTATTCGTATTTCGCGGATCGCCGTTCGGATGTTATTTGCCGTGAATTTTCGAATGGCTTTGGTAAATTCAAAATTACGAAAAAAGTGTATGGAAAATCCGACGGTGTACTGAATGCTCAAGCTTTAACAATCCAGATTCCAGATTTAAATCGTAAAAATTAACCAGGACTGAAATGTCTAAAAAATTGTCGGCTCAAATTAAAAGATACCAAGCGTATGATAACGCACTTACTCGCACAATATTATCCTGCTCCTCTGTTCTCTTTCTCGCCTCGTTTTTCCAGCCGCTCGCGCTCCCGTGGACTTTTCTTTTCATAATTATCCGTTTTTCTTTCATTGCCCGTGGTAACCGCGACCGCACGCAAAAAAAGGCTGTCACGAGACTTTTTCGCCTGCCCGTGCGCCGAGCTAAGTGGCGCACTTAGTGCGTACAATCGTTTTGCAAACAATTAAGACCTCCAGCCCAGCGAGAGAGAGATTATGCTTGTAATTAGATCGGCCGCCTCTGTAAAAAGCCGCTTTATTAATTAAAGGAAGCGCTTTTTCATCGCTATACGGATTATTGTGGCGGCGAGCGCGCTGCCTGGACGCACGATTATTAATTTTATTCTGCTTTGTTCGGGACATTGTAATGAAGAAAATTCATTTCATCCAGTTGGGTTGTAATTCATTTTATTTTCACTGACTCTACGGGACGGTGGGAGGTAGTGAATTTTCTTTGAATGCGCGATTTAATATTGCGAAATGCAATTTTGAAATATCGCCTGTTCTTTTGTAAAATAATCTATACGTCCGCCATTATTTTATTTACGCGTATTTACATGCTAAAATAAATAAATTGCAAAATCGTAAAATCGGAAAAGTGAAAATTTCATCGAAAAAGCATTGACTTATTAATCTGAAATTTAACATGTACAACGTATTCAATTTAATAATAATTTTACATTTTCTATTGCTCACTTCGATATAAAACAAATTATAAACTTTATTCTGCATCAATTGCTATCCTAAAATTTAAATCTAAATAACGATATATTTAACACAACCCTGACATACTAACAAACTCTAACAACCACAAAGAATTGCACATCGCAGAACAAGCCATAGTAACTCCAGAAATCATATCGCAACAGCTCAAAGCATCGCGTAATCCGATCGTCCCTAACAACACACCCGCACGAGCCTCCACTGCAACTCCAGCTGCAGCCTCGGAATAGGAAATACTCTCCTCGGCTCTCGAAATGCATTACGCGCTCGTCGACCCGCGCGCGCGCGCATAACTGTAAGCTCAATTTGCCTGGCCGAGAAACGCCAGCCGAGCGCTCGGTGATTTCCGCGTCTCATTGTTGCGCCTCTCCTTTTTTTTTTACTTTTCCGTAAAGCCGCGTGCGCCTGCACTCGTTTCGCGGAAACGACGTCGCTCCGTCATTGTTGAATTTTCCGCATCATTGTGCGCCACTTTTAAAATAAATACCCGAGACAATAATCTCCCCGAGATCTGTGTTTCTGCAATTGAGACAAATAGAAAGTCTGCATCCGCGCAGACCTTCGATGCATACAGCTGATACACATACACACACGTTCGAGACTTAGCTGCAAAACTCGCGGCTCAGCGGATTCGTTTTTATAAAGCCAGCCTTGCTCCCGACAAAAGAAACTTAATACCGGGCCTGATCCTCGGCCAAACGTCTAATACAGAAAAATGCGCCCGGAGTGCAGGGAGACACATCGCGGCGAGGCCTTCAATCGACCTCTTATCTGACGTCGGCGTCGCTTCAACTTGACCCGCGCGCGCGCATAAAGCCGGAGAAAATTGCGAATATAACCGCGGCCGCCCGGCGAGCTTTAAAGCTCCGCTCTCTTTGCTTCCTGAATTCTGTTTCGCTCTCGAGGCTCGGATATATCCTTTTTTTTGTGATTTTTTATACAGTCTGGGTGGATTGAGAGGTGGGAGAGGAAAGGAGTTGTCAAATCGGGCCGAGATGTTTTTTGCTAGTTATCGGAATCTCTCGCTTCAATTACGCCTTGAGTTTCAAAGCTTTCGGCTCGTCTGTCCGTTTTACGTTTCAATTTGTGTTATGCCTTTGTGTTGCCTTTATTTCCGCGCGTTCCTTTTATCTCTCCTTTTTTTACGAGTCGCCTTTTTTACTTCCCTTTTCGCTTCGTGATTAAAGAGCTTGGAATTTACTTCGATTCGGTTCGTTAGAAGTGCTTTATTTCTGGTAAAACACAAGTGTACAAGCTGTTTTCAAAAGGCATTAACACGGCAAGAGGCTGAATGAAAATTTTCCAAAATTGTTTAACGATCGCAAACACTGCTTCAAAGCGGGCGGGACAACAAAATTCTCGCTAAAAAGATAAAGTTTAAACGAGCGCCGTTGGAAAAAAACGACGTTAAACCTCCAGCGTCGTGCGAAGACTTTAGACTCTAGACTTTCAGCTCTTTAAAGCAACCGGGGCTGTTGTAAGCCGGCTTGTTCCTTATCATAATCCTAATGTTAACGTTGATATTTCTCGAACGTCGGGCATCGCCGGCGAAACGAGGCTACCATAGGTCTTCCCATGTTTACAATTTTATACCTATTTTTTTTCTCTCGCCTTTTCCTTTCCTTTTCTTATTTCGTCCGCCGTTACGAAATCCATTAGTCGCCGAGTCAATTACTTAAGAGTTCAGAGGCGGCGGTGTCGCCGCGGGACGAATGGCCGATGCTGGGCCGGTCAATTAGAGGAATGAACCCTCGGCGTTTTAAGGAGCAAGGCTGCTCGGTCTATCGCGACTTCGCTGGGTCAGCGGATGCAGGAGTTTCGATAAATAAATCAGATTGTTTTCGCTATAACCTAAACCTTAAAATGAACCAATACAAAAATAACAATTAATCTATGCATCCCAATCATCAAATAACCATAAAATCCCTTACAAAACAAATCAGCAGCCAACCTACAACCTCACTCCAAAAGCAAGCCAATCGAAGTCACCACGGCCTACTCAGCTCGCAAAGGAGTCGCAGATAAAGAGCTCCGCTCTCGCGGAAGAAGCGAGCCGACGCGCGTGCAATTACCTAATGCGCGCTCGTCCCGTGTGTATATAGAAGTGCCGCGCGTCGCGGGCGAACGGCTCGTCTCCCCTCCTCGTGAGGCCTTGCGCTATGTCATTTCGTGGGAATTCTTTTTCGCGCCGCGCACACGCCTCGGTGATTTCCTCCGCGCGCGAGAGAGAAAGAGAGTCGAGGCTGGATTCTGCTTAAGCGGAACCGGAAGTGACGGCGCGAGCGCATCCAAGAGTCGCGCGATAATCGCTTATCGATGAGGTGAGGTGAGCTGACGATGGGTATAGATTTGATATTGTATTTTAAGTTTATAAAAATTTTTGGATAATTATAGAATTATAAATTTGCATTGTAATGAAACGAAAAATTCCAGCGCAAATAACACGTCAAAACAGTCGATTACTCGATCCCCTCTCAATGGCGACCTGTTGGCTCCACGAGCTCGGGATTTCAACAATAACACACAGAGACAGCCAGCTCTCTCTATACAACAGCACAATCAATCCGCGCTCGCAATAAATCGGCCGTGACCATTCCTCGGGCTATATCTCCTGCGCGCATCCATCAAGATAAACCAGCCGGCCGTTCCGAATACCCACATAATCTAAAGACGCGAAACCTACCGCGCCGCGAGAAAATAGCGGCACGATCTCTGGACATTTAAAGAAAAAAAACAAAAAAAAAAAAAAAAAAAAAAAAAAAAAAAAAAAAAAAATAAACGAACGTGACCGAAACGTTGAAAGAGATAGAAAGGTGATCGATCATGCCAAGATGCAGTCGCAATTGCAAAGGCCTGTAATCAGTCGCCGGGCAGGTTCCCATCGGACAGGTGTTTTTGTTGTTGTTGTCCGCTCGCGCTTCCCGCGTTCGCGCGCGCCAGACACCTTTTGAAGGAGGCAAAGAGGGGGGCAGAGCTAATGCCGGCACGAACGGCGAGCCTATAATAACGCCGCCCTTTCCATTTCCCACGATAACGCGCCTTTTTCCTCTCTCTGGCGCTGGCTTTGAGTGTATATATACGCTCGTTTCGCGGACTGGCGCGAGAGATTCGCAGTGTTTTTTTCTTTCTTCTTTTCTCTTCTTACCTCGTCCTTTCAGCTATTTCGCGAGCGCTGAAATTTTATTATCTCTAGTTCGGTGCCGTTATGAGCGGGACGTGCTTTATAACTCGGAGCGGATTTGAAGGAATCGCACAATGCGTGCGCGCGACGCTGTCTGCTGGGAATGCAGATGTTGAAGCTTGAAGGAGGGGAGGTAAGGGTTGTGTGTAGTGGGATTATTGCGAGTGGATTGGATATTTTTGTATATGTAGGTTGCTTGGAGATGTGAATTGTTTAGTTTGTAAATATTCGGAGTGGATATTTTGCGGGATGATGGAAATTCGAAATGTTGGAGCTATATTTTTTGTGTCGGTGGTTTTTATTTTGATTTTTTTAATGTACGTTGTTTCCCGTTGATGAAGCATCAGATATTTCACAATTATTTAAAGTGGTCGCCAAGTGGTTGATTAATCGCGAACCACTTTTCATACTTGTAGCAAGGATAAAACTGCTGTATTAAAAAAAAAAAACTGCATGAATAATAGATTGTAGAAAAATTTATTTGTCAGTTTTTATCATAAATACACTACAGATTAATTAGATCATTTCAAATATTAGTTCACACATATTGTCATCGCCGCAGCAATACAAATAACTCCGGCAATCATCCGTGCCAATTAATTTTACCAAAGTATAATTTATTTGGCGCATGACGCTTAGCGAGGACGCGATGTGATTAACCTAATTAAAATTATCGATTTAACTAATTTTTAATGCCTTAATTGCTCTTTATTTAAACATCAATCCATACCGTCAATGAAAACGCAATCGATTCCCCGTCAATACAACCAATCACTTACAGCCACATCAAACCAAACCTCAAAGCCCAGGAAAACAAAAGGCTCTTATCATCAGCAATCAGCATAATCAACCATCAACCTTTTGTTCCAGGCTCGTTGGGCACTTCAGTCTTCGACACGGACGTCTACCTCGTGGGCGCGAGCGGCGGCGTCTACGCGCTTCTAGCCGCCCACCTCGCCAATGTTCTGCTCAACTACAACAACATGGAGTTCGGCATAGTTCGGCTCATCGGTATCTTCATTATCGGTAAGTCAAAAGCTCTTAGCGCCCGGCTATATCCTATTCCCGAGTCCTATTGATTTTATTCCAATTACGCCCCGCACGCGGATTTCATACTTTTTCCCCCCTTAACAAGGCAATCCAGATTTATTTTGCAATTCGCGGCCCCCGGAACTTTTATTTTTTATATTTTATCGAAAAGTTTTAATGACGCTCGAGCTCTGATGGATTCGAGTCTGAAAAGTTCTCGCGGGCTCTTGTAACAATGACTTATCCTAACGATGGGCCTGGCTTTTGAAAAATATAAGAAGAATTCGCGAACGAATAATTGCATATTTGAAAAATTAACATATTCCACGTAATCTAACTATTTACCCCTCTTCGCGCAAAGTGCGACAAAGTCAGCATAGTCACGGTATACCCGATAACAAAGTCAAAGAAGCAGAAAGTTAAAAAGTCGCTCCCCATCCGATGTTCATTACAAGCAATTAAAACAAGAGCCAACGAGAGAAAAAAGGCTCTCACGGCCAAACACCCACTGCTGCGCGCGCGAACTTTTAATATGCTGAATGCGTTCGTTTTCGTCGTCAAAGCGCGCGATGCGCGGCCCATATTTCTTCGTCGGCGCGCGGACGTTTACGCCGGACGTTTCGCGCGCAGTTGTTTATGGCCGGCCGGGAGGGCGAGCAGTTTTCCCCTTCCAGGTCAACGAAAAAACCAGCGCGAACAAAAAAAAACAGCGAGAAAAGCATCGCGCGCCGAACTCTCGGGAAATACAGCGGAAAATAATTTTGCGCGCGGGGCCGTTGATTAAAATGGTTAGACGAGAGGCCAAAGGAGATTCAATTTAAAGTTTGCGCGCTCGAAAAAAATGCGCCCGCAACAGTCGCGCTTCGTTATAATAAATATTTTCTAGGACTGGGGAGGAAGGGCCTGAGGATCGAAGCGAGTTTGAAAAACTTTGAGGAGCGTTGAAAAAAAGCGAGGCGAAAGTTTTGGAAGCGCCAGGTTTGCCGATGCAAAGGAAATATTTTTCTCGAGAGTCGAACGAATCGTTTGATTGGGAGGTGCGATAATCATCGGTCTGTGCTGTACATCCGTTAGTAGGCGCGACGAAAGTTTTAATTAAAAGATAAAGAAACGGCGGGTTCTTTGGCGCTGTTAGCTTTAGGGTCGCAGCTTTTTTTCGAATTTTTCCGATACTGCGTGTAGCGCCGGTTTTTTTTGGGCAATGTACGGGGCGTAAGGGACATAAATCGTCGGGGCTAAACTGCGTTAGGGACGCGACGGCTGGCTTTCTAATGGAAAAAAATAGCCTGCTCGTCTTATAGGGGGTATTAAAATAATACGGCTTTATTTTGGAAAATAAAGTTTTAATAAATAAAATATTACAACTTTACTTTGTAATGCCTTGTGATACTATTAAAAATATCACCTCATATTAAGATATATACTTTAAATTTTTGCTTCAAAAATAAAGCGTATTTAGTGATCGAAAGTATCCGTGAAATAAAACCTGCAGCGGGAAACGAGCTCGCTGGATTAAGGTTCGCACGATTAAGAAAAAAAAAAATGAATTTAGAAAGGCGATCGGTGTTGTTCGCTCTAAAGCCGGTGTGGGCCGTAAGCCTCGCCTGCTCGCGCAACTGGATAGAAGGAAAAGGTGCGTTCGACAACTTACGATTGTACTACCACGAAAAAGGTATTTCTTTTTAATTCCTAAGTCGTTTCGAACACTGCGAACTGGTGAATGTTATTTTTTCAAAGTCGAACCCATGCATTCCTTCGGTGGTTGAGAAATCTGATTTTGATTTATGCATACCTCAGTTCTTAACAGTTCATTAAAGAAGCTTAAGCTTTATTATTGCACACTGAGATTTCCAGTGCTAATTTAGTTTTAAATTGTTTTGTTTTTTTTTCTTCTTCCATTGCCACTTTTTTTTTCACGCAGAAGCATTTAGAAAGCTACTAAACAGAAGAACAATTCCAAAACCTCTTTTTTGAAGAAAAAAAACTATTTTCCCATAACGGTTGCCTGTGAAGATTTTTCAAGTTACACGCCTGCCTTATTTTCCAAAAAGCGCGCTACGTTTTCAACTCTTTTTTTTCCGCTCGAAGACAATGTTACCATTTTTCGTTAGGAGAAGAACGCTGATGCCTTTTTTCCCTTACTACGTATTTCGAGGCTAGTATTCTCGTTCCGGGACGAGGCTTTGTCGCGCGGGTTCGTCATTTAGCAGACTACGCAGACTGGCGCTTAACAGAGGAGCAAAGTCTGATACAGAGATGTACTAGAGAGTGGCCTACTTCGCTCGGAGTACAATGTATACAGTGCAACTCGACTACGAGTCTTACATCCCTTAAAATTTGTTGGCTAAGCTTTCCTTTTGCCCAGCTGCTGTCCGTCATGTATTTTCAATTTAGAGATTATCTTTTAATTTTACGCTGCTTCCTATAGCTTCTTAATTATTTTATTTGTTGAAAATCTTTTTGTTTCTTAAAATTTTGATGAATCAAATAGGCGCATCTTGCTGATTTACCGAAGACACTCAGAACTCCATCTTGAAAATTACTAGCCTACATAATTCCAACTTCACAACGCTTTTAAATTCCGCAACTCTAGCGTAAAACATCTTCACGCAAGCCTCTCCGCATTCGCTTCCCTCCCGTTCACATCGCTTCAATTTTCCAAACACTTGATACCCCCAGCACTTCCCGAATTTCAACTCAATTACCCCCGTCCGCGCGCTTCCCCGCCCGAAGAATCACCTCTTCTTTATTAAACTCGACTCGCTCTCCCGCAAACTTCAAATTCCGCCATTTCCAAATCACAGAGAGAAGCCGCTCTCCGCATGCTCGCGGCAAAAGTTTCGCGAGCATACAAGTTATTCCCTTCAAGCGCCTCGTGCAACACTGCACGCTCCCAGCCCTCGGCATAGCAGCGCGCTCGAGAAAAGCATCCTTCCCTCTTGACGCGCATTATTTTCCTCCCTCAAAATACATCCGCAGCTCTCTGCGCGTGCACGCTTCGGCACACAAGCTCCGGCTAAAACGCAAAACCGCATCGCGCGCGCGCGCCGAGGACTGGCAAAAGGGCCTCGGTTGCCAGCGAGGATAGGGGGGAGAACGAGAGGGCTTCTAATTCGCGAACTTCTGCGCGATGCTGGGAGACGAATTAAGTGGATAAGAGCGCCGCGGGCGAGGTGAATTAGGTTTGCTCTCTCTCTCTCTCTCTCCTCTTGCTCACGAGTCGCGGCGAGAACTTGGCTTGTTTTGCTCCCGGAGAGCTTTCGGAGCGAGCTAGTCGCGCTTTTCGACCGCGCTAAATATTTGCCGGGCGCCGCTGGCTTTTTTCCCCTACCAGCTCGCGCGCAACTTTTTAACTTTGATTCGTTTGCATCCCCCCGCTCCCCTGTGGATGTAGACTTTCGCGCTGCCGAGCTGCCCCTTCTCTGCGGTTTCGACTTCTGGATTAATTAAATCAGCTTGTTTGGAAAGTAAAAGCTCATTAAGAGGAAGTTGCGAGTTTCGTTTGGCCGCTGGGGGGCGAAATAGTGTTTAAGAAATGATTACATAAAACGTAACGTTGAATTTCAAGCGATAGCTGCTTCCTTCTCCTCGAAAAGAAACAAGGCAAAATCAATCTAAAATAAAACAGGAACAAAAGTCACGCGTGAAAATTTACGACAATAATAGCACTCGCTTGCCTATACGTAAAAAGACAATGCAGAAGCGGAGCTCGCGCGCCAGCATGTACATCTGAATATACATCGCGAAAAATCAATTTTCGCCAGGTCTGCCTGGAATATTCCGTCGCGTCCCCTTCTATAGATGAAAAGTCGCCCGCTCGACAGCCATTGTCACCGCCGTCTGCCGTGACCGTGAACGCCGGCCTTTCACCCGCTCGACCCTTTTCACGCTTATATACGACATCTTAGGAATACTTTTGCCGTAATGAAAATTCGTCTTGATTAAGCTCTCGACTCGCGTTTATTACTACGTCCTAGGTCTATTTTTCCCGGGCGAATGATAATTGAAAGAAAACATTTCTTTGTCCGAGCCAGAGTAATTCTTTAATTACACTTAGCAAAGGTTGTCCAGAATGTTTTCTCTCGTCAAAGGCTACTCTCGCCGAAACAGGCCCGTACGTATCAGTTTCCGCGAGCTACTGTGTATATCTGTGAGTGTCCACGTCGAGTGCCAATAAAATCGAGTGGCCACTCGCCGGGCGCGTTGTTATCCCGGCGGTCCGCTCTCTCGCGTAATGAGCACTCGAGCGCTCGAGCACTGGCCGATTCCTCCGCTCACCGTGGGGGTAAGTAATACCGAGGGTAGGTGAATGGGTAAAAAAGCGCTTGTCGGAAAGTTAGTTTTCTGCGTGGAGAAAAATTTATGGAATATTACTCCGAGTCGTTGAGTTCAGTTGGTAAACTCTTATGCTTTCGCCTGGTAGAGAATTGATGCAAAATTAAAAGTTTGAAATCAATATTTTTTAATATGATTACTATCTAACGAGTAATGAAAAGGCAGTTACTTGGTTCACGAATTTTTTTCTAAGGTTTTGGGAAGCGAATCATTTTTAATAAATGCGTTGTCTTCATTAAGAAAAGATTTTATATGATAATCAAGAGTGGAAATCTGGAAAGTAGAAACGCATAATGAGTATAAATGATTTTTTATATTTTTTTCTAAATCTTCTAACATTGAATACATATTATCTTTATGTTAAGTAATTGTGCGGTATACGCGTTAATCCAGTTGATAAACAGTTCAAGGAAAAACGTAAGACCAGAACAGCACAGCCCGAAGACTAAGTACTTAAAGGCAAATGCTATTTCGTAAAGCTGAATGACGTAATCAGCATCGTCTTCGTCCCAACGGGTCTTCTCCTGGATCAGTCCCATCCTGTGACGTTCCACCAGCATAAGGTATCCAAGAACGCCGGTTTCGTAAAGCCTCTTCATCATCATCTCGACGGTCTCCCTCAGGTAAAAATCGTCGCGCACCACGAACACGAAAAACTT
>JAPYZB010009659.1:0-11227 GCA_030522745.1 Eupelmus kiefferi | reverse complement strand
TCTTGCGAGGCCTCGAACACTGCGGAGATGTTCTTATCTGTATATGACAAACTGCACTGGGATTATCGTCCACTTCACAGTCATTCGTATTCTGCTTCTTAGGATTCGATGGGACTTCCTGCTGACCTGGTGAGCCTTTTCTTTTTAAACTGTTCGATTCCTGCTTGGTGGAGGCTACAGAGGAACGCGTTTTCCGGGGTTGATGATCAGGCGTGGCCTGCATTTTTTCCAGAGCGGCTCGCAAAGGTAGTAGTCCAACTGCAAAGGGAATCTCTGCGCTCGTGGAGTACCCTAGGAATTCTTTACCAAAGTCGTTATCCTCCGCTACATCTGACATATCGCCCCAGAGAGCTCGATTTACAGATGCTGACGTGTTCGACCTTATAGACTCGCTCGCGTGTTGCTGAGCATCCGCGGCTTCCGTTTTATCCAAGTTTACTGCGTTTGTCAGCTTTTCTGTCGTCTTTGGTTTGCCTATCTCCTTCTCGCTCTTCGGCAGATGATTCTTTGTGCCGTTGCATTTGCTTGCGAGTTTCGATGTCTTCCGCAAAGGACGTGAATGGCTTTTCCTTCCTGGCTGTGAAGTTACGATCACTTTAACATTAGGAACTCTACGTTCTAATTCTTTATTTTTGCGCTTCGTTCGAGAAAATAGCTTCATATTCGAAGATGACTGACTCTTCTTATCATCTCGAAGCTTGGACCTCAATCTTGGCGCGTAGGTCTCTTCACTTTCCTGCTGATTCAGGCGGACGCTTCTTCTAAGCACAGGTGGTCTATCTTCCTTTTCATGCTTGTTTTCTTTGCTTGCAATTTCCTTATCATTGATACCTGCTGCTAAGTTTTGAGCATGAAATAATTCAAATGTATTTGAGGAGCAAAAATCGCTCAACGAGCAACCTACTATAGATTGTATGCTCTCGCTGTTAAAGCTCAGAAGGTAATCCGAGCTCTCCGTATCTAAATTCGTCTCTAGTGTTACCGGAGCCTCGTCGCTCGACGATTCATCTACTAAATCTATTCGGTTAGAGGTGAGGGGCTGGGGCAGAACTTTGTCAAAGTGCGCGTGTCTTTTCGAAGTATTATCACCATTGACCTTGCGCTTTTTGTGCGTGTACACTTTTGAGCATTGACCTACTCGATTGACTTCATTATCTGTACAATCAGGGTTGAGGTACATCTGAGAGCGTTCCTCGCTCTTAGTATAACCGTTATTTACAAAATCGCAACACCGTTCATACAAATTAGGTTCCGAATCTTTCTCGCAGTGTTCGGAGTCCAGAGTTGATGACGAATCACTCACCGACTCTACAGATTTTTCTCTGAGTTTCTGTCGCAACGAATTATCTTTGATAATTTCGCCGTTTCTGTGCATCGACGAATATGAGACAGATTTGTCCTTCACTGTATGCTCTTCGTACAAACAGCGCTCGTTCGGACTCGAAACATTTTCCTCGAGGTAGTTTTGCTCGGATTCAGAGTCACTACTCGCTGTGGCCTCGAAGCCGGACTGACCATTGTTGGTGTGTTTATTGCTGAAACTGACACGAATGCCGTTGTCGTCGCCGTTCATCAAACCGTTGATGCGGCCGTTACCTGCCGTATCTTTAGACGGATAGTCTTCGTTGTTATCGTTGTGGTCTTGGGAGGGTGAACCCACCATTTTTTCTACAAGCGATTCTAACTCTTTTACCTATAATATAAAAAATATTGTATTAAAAGAAATTACATGAAGAGAGTTCATACTGTGTTTTAACCAAGATAAAAATTTACCTTGAATAACCTAGCTGCTGCTAAAAGTGATGGCAAATGGATATGAGATACTGTGGTCTCACCACAGTACATGAATTCAATCATGGCTTTTAAAATATTAAAATCTAAATCCCTAAGAAGTATTATTGGTTCCATACCAAGGTCTTCTGAAAAAATTTCCTGAAACAGTAAAAATTTTTTTAGAATAATTATATTTACATTAAAGATATTGTTATAGCACAATCTACACATTTTCAGATTGTTATAAATTTATAAATTATTGTTTTGAGTGAAATATTTTTGAAAATTCTTCTTAATTTTTAGCAAGACTTATGTAATCATTCATAAAATGACATGACCTACATAGCTGAGCGATTGCACCTTTGTTGCAAAAGTTACTACATTATAACAGAAATATTATCAAAATAAGCAAAAACAAACCACATTATTGATCATTACCTCAAAATAAAGACTGCAGGAAGCTAGTACAAGCTTGTGAACTCTTAATTTTTGTTCTTCACATATAAGTGTAACGTCAACCAACATCTGCTTAGCCAGAAGTCCACTAAATCTTTCTGTGACATAAGCTGCATGGCCTGGCCACTGCAGTACATATTCTCTACCGCTTTCCACCATGATGACTGACTATTGAATCTGTAAAATACAAAGAATATAACTATTATTAAATGTAATAGAGCTTTTATAAAATACAAAGTATAACATTTGTGATGAAATTAGAGCATAAATTTGTGTAAGTCTTATTATCAAGCTACTTAATATTACAAATTATTTATGTTCCTTGCATTAAATAGTTTTATCATAATTTCTTTACGCATTAGAATTTATAGTGTTACAATGTTAAAAAATTTCTACTGCAGATAAGTTTATAACTTTAAAAATAAATTGCGAGCTGCAAAGATTAATTAAGTATTCTATTAATAGTTAGTCATCTTTCTATAAAACAACTCTGCTAACCAACTCTAATATTTTTAATATTCATATGACCTACAAGACTTTATAAGTAACAATTCTTCTACAATTTTGTGTTCCTAATTTTAAAACATACATCTAAAATATATTTATATAATAAACTTTTTGTTTCAGGGTTAGGTAAATCTAGTTTCTAGAAATTACAAATACTTAATTCAGATGCGAATAAAATTTGAATATTCTTGTACGTTCACAATGAAAGTGTATGTGAGAAAAAGAGAACCAAGTTCTTGTGTCAAAAAAAGATGAGTGAGTTGCCATTTTATACAATTATGTGTCATTGTAACATCATTCCAATATGTCGAAAGATCAACTGCGAACCTTATGTTAATGTATTTTTAACTTTTAGTATACTATTCCAAACAACATGGAACTTTAATACTGCTTGAAATAGCCAAGAGAAATTTCTGGCAAATCCTTTAAAATCTGAACCCATCTGGTCCTCATACAGCTACGTATGCCTTTCCATCCACACTAAATTTAACCCAAGAACTTTCACTTCACAGATTGTACATTTTAAGCAAACGCAGCAGCTTCTAAACTGGTCCCCAGTGCTGGCTCCGTACCTGGCTCATGATTCGAGCTGAAAAATGCTGTCCTTCGAGGCTGAGCTTCAGGCTCCTCTCGCAGAGCCTCCCTGGCTTTCCTCTGCTCACGGCCGGAGTCATTCAGTGACGTGCTGCTCGCGGAAGCCTTAGAAAGTAAACAAGAGCCATTAGAGCCGCTGGATGCTTCGTTATCGACGAAAATAAACGCTTGGGTAACGCGTCTGCAAAGCCAACGCGCTCCTCTCCGCTCTCTCTCTCCGCGCTCTCGGCTCGATATAATTTTTCCTGCCTCGGCGTCTATATCCGTGAGTCGGCTCTTACCAATCGCTCGTCGAAAAAAAATCAAAACACAAGCCGAAAGGCTTAATTGAAAAAAAGTGCCGAATAAGCGGAATAAACTCACCAGGTTCGATAATCGAGCGTTTGTCAGAGGCTGCTGGCTGCTGCTAGGGACGATGCTTGCCTCGATAAGGAGCCAAGCGACGCGAGCTGCTGCTGCTGGCTTCTCCCGAGCGCTGGCATGTAAGGGCCCGCTGCGACTTGGTCCTCGGCGCGCCTCGAGCGTCGACGTCTCCTCGTGAACATCGAGAGCCCCAAGGGTGCAGATGAAGCCTCGGCTACTGCTGTTCTCCTCGAGCTGCTGCTGCTGCTGCTGCTGCCACCGGGGATATGTCAGAGTCCAGCGTACTCAGCTTGTGCCTGTGTGTAGGTGTACGCGCGTGTATGCATTTAAATATATATCTATAGGTTTGAGTGTGTGTGTGTATATATATGTATTCGCTATCCACATGCAGCCGCGCCAAGTCAAAATTCGGCCATGTTAAAAAGCACTCTGCGAGAGGATCTCGAACAATAATGCGCTGCACCGCCGCCAACCATCGCCAGAGACGATCGTCGCATTTTTATTTCACCAACACTGCTGCTGCATTGACTTTCTCTCTCGCGCTGCTGATGCTCACTCGATGCTGCTGCTATCATAGTCGCGCGTCTCTTGTGCTCACTTGCGCGCAGACGCGGAATCAGCGTAGCTGTATAATACGAGAGCTTCGGTGTGTTATTATTGTGTGTATTTCGGAGTATAAAGCGCGACTTTGGCTCGCGTTGTGAACGACTGGTGGCCGATATATAGGTGCGATGATGCGACTAAGGTGGTTCTAGAATATGCCAGAATGGCGCGCGAGTTGCGGAGGTATACTTTCCGCTCTTGTTCCACGCGGAATGCAGGCCTGACGCGCTATTTTGGGAATTGTATTTTTTTATGTGGTTCTCCTGACGTTGTTGTTTTGAGTATCTAAGTTGGACTTTCTATAACGAGGTTTTTTTGATTTATTTTTGGAATTAGTTTATTTTTTTTGTTTTAAAGTCTATACTTGCGTCCTTGAAATTAAAAATCTCACTGTAGATGTAGCCTCAGTTACGACTAGAAGTAAAGTTAGGTTAGGTTCGAATACCGCGAAGAATTCGAAAACGAATGTAGTTCATTTTTAATTTCTACTAATTGTAAGTAAATGTATATGATAATTGCTATTGTTTTGATACTTTTTATAAACAATTCTAACAAAATAATTGAGATATATTTTTTTTAATTTATTGCCCTAATTATTTTACAATAAATCAATTCTTAATAAAAATATGACATTGTTTAGTCATTAGAAGCTTATAATAAAAAGCTTATACATTGGTGATAATTAATATTCACTAATAATTTGATTAAAATTAAAAAATAAACAATATGTTACTTAATTATCGTTAGTAATAAATGTGATTAAAGAAAACAAAGTGAGTGTCAACTAACTAAACATATAAAATAAGGAAAAATAAGACTTAAAATTATTCGTTTGTAAAGTCGTTTGAAAAGTTAATTTTTTGATTTTCAAGAATTTATAATTTTTACAAAACAGAGTATTTTGAAAAATAGATTTTGTTAATGAAAAAAATCTTTATTATAAAAATCTATTACATTTTATAAAAATGTCTGTTATTGAAAAACTTTTCAAACGCTTAAAAATTATCTTATGACGAATTTCGAACATTACAGTAGTTTAATGCTATCACATATTTCCCTTTATCGATATAATCTGCATATTGCACATACAAGTATGCAATATGGCACGGTATTATAGTTACAGTATAACATTTTCGATTAAAATACATAGTAACAGCTTAAAAGGATTAGGATGCGCGCATTGATATGCGCATTTATAATACTTTATTTTACAAACAAAACTGTACATTTTGAGTTTTGTTATCATTTTTTATAAATGTACATATTATGTTTTTAAGGAAAATATTTCCGTATTTTTTCTTCCTAAAAGTGGAAGTAACAATTTTATATATTTTATATACCAATTACATTATTAAAATAAGCAATACCTGACAGAAGCTCTTTTGAAAGATTAACAACTATTATCTTCTTTTAAATATAACAAGAAATAACCATATATTTAATAACTTTATCATCATCGAAAATTCAGTAAAATAAAACATACTATCAAACATAGAATTTGCCTTTATAAAATTACGAACCTAAAAATCTGATATTGCTTTCCCGCTTTTATATTAGAAATAATATAAATAAATGAAAAAAAAAATTAATAATTAATTTTCTAAAGATTTTGTTTAGACAACTTTGAAAAACGTTGCCCGTTTCTATCGATTTCTTCGACATTCTCAAACAAAATTACGATAATAAAAAAAAATCATCATAATCTATAAACTTAACTATCCTATAAAAACTCGAATCGAAGAAATCCAGACTCATCTCAACCATCAGATCTTTAACTAGCCGGCGCGGTGGTAGCCGCCGAGCCACCGCTCTTGGGGCACACCAGCGCCTCCTTCCAGTACTTGAGCACGTCCGGAGCGAACACCGGTGGCTTGGCCAGATTAGAGCTGAGCCAATTGTCGATAACCGGCAAATTTTTCTCGCTCCAGCGCGTCTCCTGCTTGATGGTCTCCATGGCGTCGGTAACGTAGCTCTCTGCGCCCTCGAACTCGTTCTTTCTCGATTCGTACAACTTTGTGACCATGTCCAGGCCCTGCTGGGTGTTGAAGAAGCCCGTGGCAGAGTGCACAATGCCCGTCCAGAGGTTCTTCTTGCCCTCGAAGCGCTGTTTTATCGTGTCCCAGCGGTCAGCCAGGAATTTGAAGAGGGTGGTGTAGCCGTTTACGCTGCCGGTAAGCATGGTGAAGATCAGGTGGACGTCGGCGTCGCTGAAGTTGCCGTTGCGCTCGATAATGGCGACGTTTAGTAATCTGGTTAAAAAAAGGATGGGATGAATTACTGTTTTATAGTTTGATGGTAACTTTTTTTTCTACTGTAGTATGACGAATACAGCGAAAAATGTCTAATTAAACTTAAAGTTAAGGATTTCTTAAATTTTCTATAAGAATGGAAAGAATTTTGTTTTCTATATAATAATAACCTTTCAATTTTAGCAGCATCCTTGGGACATCCAGCCAGGGTCTTCAAAAGATAAGTTCTCTCGCTCTGTTTCCTCTCCGGGCTATTTCTTGGGAAATTGATAACACGCTGTAATCCAAAGTTCCATTCTTCGTCGGTTCCCCACTTGAAAAGCGGGCAAAGGAACTCGTTGGCGACTCTAAACAAAAGTAAAGAATAGCCCTTTTGTTATCTCGAGTGTATAAGCACGGTATATAATAGTAACTCGGTAAACACGAGAGCTCCAGAAGACATTTTTCAGACTAAATTTGCGCAGTGCTTTCTACGCTAACGTTTTTTCTACAATTACTTTATAAGTAATTAAAAAAAATTTTTTACAAAATACTATTTAAAACGATTTTTAAGAAAAATATTTATTTAGTTAGATTGAGAAAAATAATGTTTTAACTTACGGATTGCCCTTATCGGGTTCCTTGTCGGTCATCCACTTTTTGAACTGTTCGCGGGCCTCGACGATGCAGGGCGCATAGCCGGCACGGCAGAGGAAGTATCTGGCCAAGCCTCTCAGGTGCGCCTTCCACGATGGCTCACCGGTTTGCGAATTTTCGCATGTCTCAGTGTAAAGTGGCTCGAGCAGCGAGCGTGAGTATGCCTGATAAGGAGATTATTAAAAATTCATATCGATTAATGTTTTAATCCCCGCTAATATAGTAGAGATAGCTAAAAACTAAAAGATGACCAGAGAATTAAAATATTAATTAAAATAAAGTAAGCACGTTTTATCATTCGTTATTTTAATATATTGAATATAAAGACGTTATTGATTGCCACGAACTATCCATAAGCTTTATTGAAAATATGCCTTCAAGGCAAATAATCAGAGAAAAGATAATAATTTTAATACGTTTATCAAAATTTCATTTTGTTCTCAAATTCAAGACTTGAACAAAAATGTATTCACCCGCAATTTATAATTTTAAACTGTATAACTCATTCTACATATATGCTAAAAAAAAGCAGGTAGTCAACTAACTTCAAACTTGGTAAAGACATCGGAGCCCTCGATGCGCCGGCCGATGTGGTCGATCATCGTGAAGAAAGGCTCCCAGACGACGTGGCTCTTCTCGTGCTTGAGAAAGAGGGTCATGTTGAGGGCAATCTCGAAGCAGAGCTCGTCGGCGTAAGCGAGATTCCAGGAGTCGTGGAGCAATTTCGCCCGCGTTAGGGTAGGTATGCTCTCGAAGGTCGGGCTCTGCAGATACTCGGCCAGCAATTGCCAATTGCACGAGTCGTAGTTCACCGGGAACAGACCTATTGTACGCACAACAAGCGTTCGTTCAATTTACATCTATATAATCAAGATGTTCTCCTATAGCTTGAGATTTGCTGTTTATTAGTTTCATATTTTCAAAGTAAATAATTGTTTAAGAAGGTAATTACAGTCCAGGAAGAGTAGCTGCTCTCGGTGTAATTAGAGTCGGGAAACCATCTGCCGATAGAAGCGACCATCCTGACACTTTAATTAACCTTCTTAACAGAATTTAATAATAGAATCTATTAAAACAAACTAGCCCAATAACAAGCCGTCTCTGAAAACCCAACTACACTCCTCCCTAGAAAGTCCAATCTTTTTAAAATCGTTTCACGATATAACCATCCGCGCGCCTCTAATTTCACAGCCTGTTACCTCGGCACCTCGTAAAAGCATCATAAACTCCCCCGCTCTATCTCTCTTTTCCCCCTAATAAAGGCAAATCGAGCTCGGCGGGCCAAAGGAGCCGGCGCAATTTCTTTACCAATTTCCTCGGGGTTGACGACGAGGAAGCTCTCCTTGTCGTCTATGTCGGGGATGTTGAGGCTCTCGCTCGATGACTTTTTGCCTTTGAGCAGCCAGGCCTTGGGCGTGTAATCGCTATTGTTCCACTTGTGCTTGGACTGCATCACCAGAGGAATGTTCCAGCGGTACGAGCTCTCCCAGGAGCTCGGCGACTTGCGCGTCTCGCGCACGTAGGGCTTCTGTTTTGGGGAGAGGAAGAAAGTAATTGAGAGTGTTAGTTTGTTTTTGATTTTTTGATGGGTTAAAGAGAAGTTGAGGTGTGCGAGGAATTAATGTTTTTTTTTCTGAATTATTTGGTTTTAGGATTGAGTTGTGAAGATTAAAGCAATTATTTTAAAAAACGTTTTATTATAGTATTCGAAATAGTTATTAGAAAATTTTAAATTTTCAGAAATTATCATTTTGTAGGTGTGCTATAATTAGGACTTGTTAGAATGTTTTAAAATAGCTAATTAGCCAAATACAAGTAATAATTCATATGCAAATCGCTTTTCAGCCTCTAGAGAGGCGATTCATCAACGCGAAGTTAATTTATTCAAAACTTGTTCCAAGTATAGCAAACTTATCATTATTACTACACGTGGAAATATAATATTCCCATTTCTGTATCTCCACACCTTTAAACACATCAATCATCTTTCCTTTCAGCATACAAACAAAAAATCTTCATACGTATTCATTAAATGAAACCCATAATCCCAGCATAATACAGTAGCTCAACTTTAAATAAAAAGTCAATCAACGTTCCTTTAGAAAAGAAAATTAAAAAAAAATCGAGCTAAAGAAAAGCTCTTTTTTTCGCGCTCCCTTAAAGAAATCTCATTATCGTCCTAACGGAAGGATATGGCGAGTTTTGCTTCATACCTGGCTGAAAGTGACGGTGCTGTTGTCATAATTGCGGGTGACGGTGACAAGGGGAAGCCGCTCCTGGTCTATCCAGGTGTCGGCCACCTCGTTGATGGTCAGACCAGCGGGCAGGGACTTGCTAGTGTTCGCCACGAAGTTCATGCTGTCGTATATGTCGCTCTGGGTGAATGAGCGCACTCCTTTCGTTGATGAACTTAGGCTGTTTTTATGGTGAATAGAGAATTTATTTTTAGATAGTGGGAGTTGTTTTGTTAGGTAAATAAAAGGTGGATGAAATCGTTGGAATGTGTTAATTTAATTCAAAGATGTCCGAGTTAGATATTATACAAAATATGAAAATTTTCTATTTTCACCAATTGCTGTAAAAAATATTAATGTCGCGGTTATTAATATTGAAAAAATCATTGCCTTTATATAGTATAGTTCTATCTATTCGCAATAAAAAGATGAAAAATGTAAAATGAAAAAAAAAAGTTAAACATCAATCATTTCCCAATTACTTGAAAACACATTACCCTTCCATTAAATATTACGTATGAAAAAAAATAGACTTTTCCCTATGACGCAACGTATATTTCTCTTCCTCCACAATTCGAAACAATTTTTCCCGCTCGGAATCAGCGGAGAACCTAAAGCAGAGAAAAAAAAAGCGCACGCAGCTGGTTTCGTATAATTTTGCCTCGCGCAATTTATGCAGCCGAGGTCCCCGGAGAGCCGACAATGGCCGCATTGTTATACTCACATGATTGGCCCGTCGCGCGGGCTCAGCGGGACTCGCGGACGAAGCGCATAAATTATTGTGTTAAGATGTCTGTTTAAGAGACTGACGCGCTACGGCTGTTGAAGCGCGAAAAAGGATTTCTTTTTTTTCATGAAAGGGATGAGCGAGTGACTTTTGCACGGGCGGCTTAGCTTGCGGTTTACTTGAGTAATGAATTTGACGTTGGAATGAAAGATTTTATTAGACTGATTTTTTGATTAAATTTTGTTAGTATAATTTAATAAAATTTGAATTGATTTTTGATGTATTCATGTGACGGGATAGTTATACAATGATTTAAATGGATGGATCTAGTTTTTTTAAATTCAGATGATACATTTTATAAAATAGAAGTTTTATTACTTAGCCATCGATTGAGTCTGAATCAGATGCCGCATGCTAGTTCTGAAATTGTCCTTTCCAAGAATATAGTAGAACATCCGGAAGACCAACTCAACTGTAAAATAACGAGAAAATTCATTTTTGTCAAGTTCTTTACTGCATCAGCCATTTAAGTGACATAAAAAATAAAGTCTGAAGCTTTTTCCAAGAATGCCATTTACATGTACATTAACGATTTCCATTTTTCTTTCTTTTTAGTTTGTCTTGGCTACCTTTAAATAAAGAATTGTTTTCTTTAACTATTTTACAGCAAGTAAAAAAAATATATACATAATCCTACATGTTATAAAAATTATGGCCAACAGAAAAACCAGATCTTTAGATGTCTTCTTTATCAGCGCACGCACGTCCGCAAATATGCACTCATATGCGCGCCCGACGCGCAAAAAGCCGCGGTCCAGGCGTGCAACAATGCAGGCTGCGTGCGTCAGGCGCGCCTTAGTTCTGTGATAACAGCTGAGCTCGGTCTCGCAAAGCGATAAAGTTTTCGCCGTGCGTGCGCCGGAGAAAACGATTTGCTCAATTGGCGAAATGTTTACGGAAAATGAGAGCTGCTGATTGTTTACTAATATTTTAATGATTTCCTGCTGAAGTCGTAATAAAAGTGTTTCATTCGAGCTTTTTTTGCGAAATAATGTTATTGTAGTTGATTATGTTGTATAATTATT
>JAPYZB010009644.1:0-12842 GCA_030522745.1 Eupelmus kiefferi | reverse complement strand
CGCACAGTCACATGCGCACATGACTGATAGGCAGACTGACGAAAATAGAAAAAAAGAAACAGCTCACATGGCGCTCTCCGAGAGTCATATGACTGGGGCCGCGTTATTGAGTCATTTATTCTGCTGTCGATTACCCTCCAGTGTGCTACTTATCGAAGTTAAAATTGTTACGAAGTTCATACGCCGTTTATGATAGAAACCGATTTCGTGCGTGATATAAATATTCTATGGATAACTTAGTAAGATCCAGGAAGAGTTTTTTTGCTGGTTGATAGTTCAATCAAACGATTTCTGTATATTTTTCTGAAGATGAACTCATGAAAAATTCTTTAATTATGATAGCACATAAAATTTATCTATTTTGACCACATGGCCTTAAATTTTTTTTTGTTCATGTTTTATCATTCTCAAATGATTTCCAAAGTTTTAGAACTTTTGAAATTTTAAATATAACAGGTAAAAATAACATTAAATTGACGTAAATTACGTTATTTTCACAAATTTTTGTTCAACATCTCTACAAAAATCTGAAATACACGTTTTTTAATACTTGCCAATTACTTTTAAAAACCGTTTAAAAAATTAAAACCGGACTACCTCCGGAGCAAGAGGAAACAAACGGAAAAAACTCAAAATAGAATGTCAATTGCAATTGTTTAAAAGCTAAATGACTGATATCACCTATCTTTTGCACACATAAAGTACATGCAAAGGCCTACTTATTTGCAAAGTTTCAGCTCAAAATTTTGAAAAATGACAGAAATATGAATGTTTGAAAAAAATGAAAATTTTCCCCGTTTTTCCAAATTTTCTCGATTTCTAATTTTCTGATCAGGTCGATTAATAGCTTGTTTCGTCTGTATTTTAATACTCTACAATTTGTCTATTGGAACTATAAACATTGCTTCAATAGTTAAAGTGTTATTAGAAAAAGACTACAAAAAATGCGGTTTTTTTTTGCTTCAATAGTTAAAGTGTTATTAGAAAAAGACTACAAAAAATGCGGTTTTTTTTTTCAGTTTTTTGTTAATAACATTTTTACTACTGAAAATCAGGAATGGAAAACATATACCAAATAATCCAGGCACTGTCCCGGACATAATACTGTATAGTCGGTTTCCAGGTGCTAATTATGTCCCGAAAAAACTTAGTTTGCTTGGCCTTATGTATGATTTCAAGGTGTGAATGGAGTTAGTTTAATAAAGTATATTTTAAACAATATCGTAGTTCGTCACTCCCCTGTATAAATATCCCACAAATTGGGGGTTCAGTCCGAGATACAGACCTCAAGTAGTGACAAGGAGATCCTAAAAACCTAAAGACTAGGTTTCAAGTTGCGGAACTCACGCCAATAGCAGAAATCGGTAAGCAGCGTCTAAGAGTAAGCTCAAGGCGGAACTTCAGTCGGGAGTTTCAAGAAGCACGAAGGTCTCAACAGCAGCAGAAAGATAACACCTAAATTGGATTAACACCTAGCCAACGAAGCAGCAGATTGCCGGAAGTGTTTAGGAAGGCGCTCAGGTGTAAGGGTAAGGATAATCATTGACAGATCGAGCAACAGAGGGCGCTCAGTCAAGCGTCAACAGCCATAGAGCGTGCAGCCAAAGCAGCAGTGAGACAGCAGCAATTACTAAAGGCTGCTAGAAGAGAAGAGATTTTGAGGATTCGGCGAACAATGACTGGCCAAGAAATGAACATTGGCGAGGGCCCAGGAGCTCAAAATCAGCAGGGTCAACAAGCTCAAGTGGAGGGAGAGGACTTGCTGAGAAGAGCTGAACTGGCCGAGCAGGCTAGAGTTCAGGCCGAGCAGGCTAGAGTTCATGCCGAGCAGGCTAGAGTTCATGCCGAGCAGGCTAGAGTTCATGCCGAGCAGGCTAGAGTTCATGCCGAGCAGGCTAGAGTTGAGGCCGAGCAGGCTAGAGTTCAGGCCGAGCAGGCTAGAGCTCAAGCTGATCAGGCTCGTGCCCAAGCTGATCAGGCTCGAGCTCGAGCTGCTCAAGGAAGGATTGAAAGACTGTAAATAGTTACTAAGTTCGCTTATTAAATAAATAAAGAAGTATTTTACCTAACCGTTGAAGTTGGTCACTCGCCTGTATAAATTTCCCACAATATTGTTAATTAAAGCTTTTGCTTCGAGGTTATGCCAATGCTTTTTAAAATATTATTTTATGTTCAAAAACTACATTCATTTAAAGTTAAAAAAAATTGACTTTATTTTTATAACCTTTATTTAATTTAATTTTTAAATTTTTAAATTTATAAATTTTAAAACTTTTGATTCATGCTTTCCAATGAGCTACCGCTAATTTCTCTAGCCTAATGGGGAGCAAGAGGTGAATTTTTTTCGATGACGTAAAATGTTATCTGCCTGAATAAAAGCAAATGGCCTATAGCGAAATATCGGAAAATATATAAAATAACGTAAAATAGTAAATAAAGAGTCTTAAACACTGCAACATGTTGACTAGTTTTATACATAAGGAGCTCCTTGATTAACAAAGTAAAATATATAAAAAAATGTCACAAAATAAAGTGAAATAGATAAAAATAACATAAAAATAATGAGAAATATCGATGAAAGTAAAAAAAAAATGTAAAACTTTTAAAAATAACGGCTTGTTTTGAAGATAATAAACCAACTAGTCAGTATTATAAATTTTTTTAAGTGGAAGTTTTTAAAAAAAAGGTAGACCTTTGATGAAATAATCAAAAATATTATTAAATGCCTTGAAAAATCCCGTTTTTCTTCGTCTATAAAAACGTCAATAACTTATCCTCCCTTTAGCATTATAAAAAAGCTAAGTTAAGTCTGAAAAATTCTTTTTCAATGAAAACAAAATTTTTGAACCAAAAGATCTGAACTCTCCTTGTTAATGTTATGTGGATATAAGCATTCATCTTAACAGGTTGTTGTAGGTGTTCGATAAATGCCTCTTCCATTTCCAAGTTTTATTGAATTATTACTCTAATAAAAAGTTGACCGTGTTTTGGTCAGAATTTCTCGTTAAAGCTTGTTAAAATTAATATATTTATCTAGAAATTATGGAAATTCTATGAAGAGAATTTTAAAATAAATGTTGTTTTAACAGGCGTATCAGAAATCCTGCCCAAAATTTGATCGATTTTTTATTAGGGTAGATTTATAATAAATCTAATGGGTTTATTGGCTCCTAATAAAAGCTAAGGTTCTCAGCTAATAAAATCTACTCTAACAACGATAAACACATTAAAAATCTAAAAAAATTTTCCAACGGTACAGCAAAGAAGTATTTATTCTAAAAATTAGAAGATGTTGTATTTCCAGGTTTTTTTGAAATTATTTATTTTATAATGGATTTAACGGGTTCATTAAGCTAGGGTGCTCGGCTTATAAAATAATTATTTATTAATAAATGTTTAACTGTCCAATTTTATAAACAAAATTAGTGCATGTATTATACTTATAAATGACATCTTCTTAACCAGCAGTGTATATAGCTTATTTATTTGTACAATATTTCGTCACTTGAATCGAATAACAGTACTCATCGAATTGACGCTAGAAAATAGTACAAATCAATTTTATTCATGAGAATTCTTATATACAAAAACGACGCGTACAGTTTTTTAGAGACAATTCGATGTACGCTGTTATTAAATTCAAGCGACAATTCGCTAAACTTTGACAAATTCTCCAAGAATTTTTTCCGAATGTTTTAAAAAAGAAAAAAAATCCATCCGGCTTAAAATAAATACAAAAGAGTGAGTCAAAAAAAAAATTAGTAATCTCATCTCGGATTTAATTTCCATTTGCATGCAGGTTGATAAGAGTTCACATGTCTCATGCTTATCAAGTACGCACACACTCACATGAATACGCGCGGATTTGATAAGTATATTAGTAAGAGAGTGGGAGAGAGGAGCGAGAGATCGGCCTCGTGGTGAGGCAACAACAAATGAAACGATCAAGTGTCTCGTGGACAACCACGGATTAGATGTGTTTCCTGCATTCCTATCTGTTTTGTTATGCGCGATGTTGCCGCGCTCTTACTGTACAAATTATAACTCGTGATCGATTTTTTTGTGCAATTGGAAACTGATGATTGTTTTTTGAGACCTATGACCCTAGTAGAAAATTGACCAGAATTTAGCCAGATATGCTGAACTAAATAATATGTCTGAACAGATTCCGGTTAATTTTGCATTTTTTTTTTTGGATGATGAGATTGTTATTTGTGTTCTATTATTTTATAGCATAGGAAATATTCTGTTCAATTATTTGAAGTGAAAGTCGTTTGAAGCTATTATTACACTTATCAAAGGCAAATAATTGTTTTGTACATAAAAAAATCTCGTATACTTTATTTATAGATTAAATTTTACAATAAACTAATATAAAATAAACAGCAATTTCTTAATTCAGTCAATATATATTATTTGGCAAAATCTGCGCAAAAATGTTGTATAATCTTACTAGGATAAACCCAAAAATGTAAATTATTAAGTGAGTGCATTATTCATCAATATTTAAATTTATCAGCATATTTCATCACTGGAAAACTTAAAACAAATTAGATCATACTTTATTGTTCTTAAAAGAATCGGAGTGATATTTATTTTCGACTTTCGCACCTGAAATATTAAGATTACACTCATTCTATTCAGGAAAATGTGAACAGACATATTCATTCATTCTCGTCTTTTGTTAAGAAACTTCATAACTATTTTAACATTCCATATAACAATTTATATTGATAGTGACCGGGATTTAAAAGATCTTACTTTGTTATTTAAATTTTAGATCCAATTTCATCGTTGACGATAATCTATGCGACGTTAACCATATCAATTACTGTTCTACAGTTATTTCTAACTTATTTACGATCTCTGCATCTATTCGTCCTATTATTTATAATCCTGGG
Source organism: Eupelmus kiefferi (assembly GCA_030522745.1). Lineage (NCBI taxonomy): Eukaryota > Metazoa > Arthropoda > Insecta > Hymenoptera > Eupelmidae > Eupelmus > Eupelmus kiefferi. Next base: position 7,941 of record JAPYZB010009644.1, on the reverse strand, counting down.
CCTGAGCCTATACGAATAAGCATGGCTACTGTAAAACTCATATTAGTACTATTGTGCGTGTCATCGACGAGCGTCTTTGCGTGGTCTCGGAACTATAAAATCTCGTCAAAATAATCTAATTTTTAAATGACTATTCCTTTTTTTTTACTACTCCATTAATGATGCTTTTCTCCTTTTAATACTGTGGGAATGAGAGTGTGTATGTTAAACGTACTACACAGCACTTCACCGACACCTTAACTATAATTTATATGCACAAATCTATACTCGTGCCTAGTCTATTTTATACTGTTCTTAAATATGACCAACATTCGCAGGTATTGATTAATAATCTTTCAAAGTTAAAACTGGATTGGATCAATGACTAGACTGGATTATGTTTGCATAGATAATGTCATTGATTTCAATCGACGTTCTATCAGGTCAATATCTCGTTATTATGACTGCTTATTATCCTATAAAATCTTATACAATTTTTTAAACTGTGTTTTTTTGTGATCGACCTTTCTTGTAACAGGTTTCTTCGTTATTTCAGGCGCATTCAAGAAGGAATTTTTCATAATAATTATGATTTTTATTCAACAATTAATCATCTTAAACGCTCATGATGGAATTCTCTCTTAAATTACTTCACCTCTATAGATCGACTTTCAAGTTTCAAAAATACTCTTGGAAGATTATTTATTTCTATAATAATTTTGGTTGATTTATGAATTTATATTATGCGTTTATCACATGTATTTTTAAAGTTTTTCCTGACAGTACTAAACGTTATAAAAATGTTATTAAAATACTTTTATTTAAAGTTTGAAACGTTTAAAATAAAGCTTATAAAAATGTAATAATAACGTTATTGAAACGTTATTAAAACATTATTAATACTCGCCTATATCTACGTATATAAAATTTTTAAACGTTTAAAAAACATCTAAAAGCATGATAAATAGATACGTATGAAAGCAGATGTACCCTATTAAATTTTCAGTACAAACATTATAAAAACGTTATTATAACTTAAAAAATCAAACTTTAATTCTTTAAGTTTAAAAAAAATACATTTTAAAAACGTTACATAACGTTACGTAATAGTACATTACACACCTAGGGAGCAAAAGTAAAGAATGTCCCAGATCGCTGTATACTATTTTTTTGCCTAGCGAGGTCGAAATTACAACTTTTGTAATCGGGCGCCGTGAGGAAAAGTGGTACTTTCGCCCCGCTAGGCAAAAAAAATCTTACTTGACCAATTTGTCGGCCACCTTGGAACATACAAAATTTCAATATCTTTTTGTGTGAATTAAAATTTATAGTAACGATTTGAGATTTAAAATTATGGAATCCGATTTAATTTATTGTAACTCTTTATATAAAAATACTACATAAATGTGTTTATATGTATAAAAATCTAGAGAATATAAAGCTACTATCTACGAAATTAAAAAGTCTGCGCATATATTTTTTGCTTACATTTCTAAAAGTAATTATTTTAATTTTTATTTATATATAATTAATTATATAAACTTAATTCATCAAAGATCCCCTTTATCTCCGAAAATAGCCGTTATTTCAGGGTTTTTACGTTATTTTCATGATATTTTTGCCTAATTTATCAAAAATCCTTCTGAATTCTCGAAAAGTATAATAATAGTATAAGTATGTATAATAAGTTCAACTTCTACAAAAGACGATATAATATTCAACAAGAGGTACAACCCCGAAGTATAAGATTGGCAACACTGTCAGGATACAACTGACCACTCGCGTCCTACCATTCACTCAGTATCCATCCAACTTCCATACAGAGTTCTCCATCTTCATAACTTCGTGCTCACTGGAGAGCTCGATATATACATTCTGCCTCCTCTCTGCATATATATATACGCTTTAAAGTCCGAGCTCTACTGCGCAACGCATAAATTGTGACTTGCGAGCGCAGCAGTTCGTCGACGCGGCCAATGTATACATATACCTATACAGCAAGCTGAGCAAAATCCTCGGAGTCACGTGGCTGAGTTGACTGGCTAGTGGGAGGACGTAAACACATAAAGAGATCGCATCGTTCCTCATCCGCAGCAGTCCGCAAGACCAACTCGAAGCGTTCGGTCTTTTATCATTTTCGTCGTCGAATACAAGTGAGTATAGCTTGCGTCAGCTTATAATTTTGCATTCTATTCAAACTCGGGTCACTGCATTTATTGTTGTAACAACGACAACCTCGCAAACATTATTCGAACGAAAAATATCACGCGAACTTCAGGACTATCTCTCGGCTAGTGAACGTTACTACGCGCAATTCACGGCCTACTCTTTGTTTCGATAAAATCACGGCGCGATGTAACGGTACGCTGTTGCTGCGCCTCTTGGGAAATTCCTGGAACTCTGATCTCACGCAATTCTTGCTCTTGTGAAGTGAGAGATCAGGCGAGCGAGCGCTACTTTTTCTTTCTAAATAATTTAAAATGGACAAATGTCAGTTGAATCCGACGCGAAGAAAGAAGATTTGATCTTGACCTGTTTCTCGTATAGCGTCTCTTTCCTTCTCTTTCTAACTTACTCTACTTTGTTTTCTTTCCTTTCTATCGCTATGTCAATATATATATACTATTATTTATTTATTTGTTGGTTATGTATATGTGTGTGTGTATATATATACATACACATATATACTACGCAACGTTTCAAAACATAATCAATGTTGTGTATCAGCAGCTGCTTTGCAAATCTCCCGCGCTCGCGGCTATCATGAGGAAAAATCCCTCAAATTATGTTTTGAGACGCACTTGTATACGCGGAAGAGAAAAGAAACGAGCCTCAGCAATTTTTTTCTTTGTTTCCCTTGTTACTTACTTAAATTTTACGTAAACGCTTTTTCATTGCTACATTTATCTAACTCGAAAAGGAGATTCGTCTGATTAGTTAAAAAATTAATTGTTTGTTTTCTAACAGTTTTCGTTTTCAATTTTTAATTTATTATTATTTTAATTATTATTTTCAATGTCAAGTTGTGTTTATTTTGTTTTCCTCTATTGAAATTTGTAATTTAAATTATTTAAAGTAACGTTTTTTGCTTTTTTGTCACAATTATCTGTAAGATTAAAACTTTTTGTAAACAATTTTTTACAAAATATTCGTTATCAGTTTTCTTTATTTAGGTATTATATTTAATATAAATTATTTTTATTTATTAAAATTATAATTCACATTTTACACATCTACATAAATATGTAATACTTTTTTCTACTTATTATGTAATTGTATGACTCATTGTTTAGATTTTTTAACGTACATGCATTTTAAAAACTAAAGAATTATTATCATTAATAAATGTTGAAACAATATGACTCATAAATAACAATATTTTTTATTCTTTGAAAATTTAGACTGACAGATTAAATTTTAAAAATTAAGGTCACAGTTTAATATTTTTTTAAAATTGCTTTCATGGAACATATTGGTTTAAAGAATTACTCACTCTTAGTCATTTTTAATGTTGATGACTAATCAGTACTTAATTTGCAGGTGCTGTTAAAGATCAGAGTATCTTTCTTGTTTTTTTTAATTAATTTATCTGGCTACAATTATATTTAACTGGTTACAATGTGACAAAGCAAAACTTAACACAATGGTTTTTTGTGATTTCAGATAAATTAACCAATAATGAAGACGTTAGTCGTTTTATTTTTGGCAGTAGTTGCCGTTACCCAAGCTGTTTCATTTTTGGACCTTGTTGTGGAAGAATGGAAGACATTTAAGGTAAGAAAACTATTTTTTTGTCACACAGGCACGATTTTCGCGCTTTTTACTACCTAAAATGAGAGCCAAAAGTGCCCATTTTCATACCGGCATATTTACTTTAATTCACTTGGAAAGAGATAATTATTTTTATTATGCATCTAGTTTTAAATAGAAATTGTTGGAATAAATATTACTGTGTAATTTAAAGGTGCTTGAGTTAGGTTCAAATTATCAAATTAAATCATTAGGTTTAAATTATAATCATAAAATTTGTTTTTGTAGGTTCAGCACAAAAAAGATTATAACAGTGACATTGAAGAAAAATTCAGGATGAAAATTTTCATGGAAAACAAACATAAAATTGCTAAGCACAATGCTAAATACGAAATGGGTCTAGTACCTTACAAACTACAAATCAATAAATATGCTGATATGGTAAGTTACTTTAATTTTATATATGGTTTATAGAATTCATCAAAGCCATAGTCTATGGAATATTCAAATGCTATATTTTTAATTAATTATATTAGTTTATTTTATATATTTATATATAAATATTTTATTATTTTATATATATATATTTTTATATATTATTTTAATTATTTATATTAGTATGAAATATGAGTGTAATATATTTAGTAATCTTCTTTTATCTATGAGATAAGAAAAGCTTAAATGATCTTGAACGTCAGTGGCTAGTTGAGACTTTATATTTAATTAATAAATTATTTTTATTTTCAGCTTCATCATGAATTTATAAATACTCTTAATGGATTTAACAAAACTAAGCCTGGACTGTTACAAGGTTACCAAAAACTTAGAGGAGCTAAGTTCGTTGAACCTGCCCATGTTGAACTGCCAAAGGAAGTTGACTGGAGAAAAGAGGGTGCTGTTACTGCCATTAAAGACCAGGGACATTGTGGCTCCTGCTGGTCATTTTCAGCGGTATGCATTATTGTTTAGACATTTATTTTAAAGCATAATTTAAACTTAAAAATTTATAACAAACACTAAAATTCTCATTATCATGTAATTTTTTAATATGCTGTACTAAATACTTTAAATAATATTTAATTATCTATTACACTAGTTTATCTACGTTTATAATAAACTAATGTTACTACTTGAAGTAGCTTCTACTTCAACTTTTCTTGTTTAAAAAAAAATAAAATAATTCAAAATTTTTATTACAAAATTATATTTTGAAATATTACATTAACATTTAAATATATTTCTTATTTAAATTATTTCAAATCATTTCTTTCCTCAATAAAATTAATAGCTAATTTAATATTGGTTTTAATATTTTTATTCAGACCGGTGCTTTGGAAGCTCAACACTTCAGGCAAACTGGCGTGCTTGTCTCGCTGAGCGAGCAAAATCTGGTCGACTGCTCAGGCAAATATGGCAACAATGGTTGTAACGGCGGCCTCATGGATAACGCTTTCAAGTACATTAAGGACAACAAAGGCCTAGACACGGAAAAGTCTTACCCGTATGAGGCCATCAACGATGAGTGCCGTTTTAATCCCAGTACCGTCGGAGCTGAAGATGTTGGTTTTGTAGATATCCCCGAAGGTGATGAGAAAAAACTAAAGGCTGCCGTGGCCACCACCGGCCCTGTTTCGGTTGCCATAGATGCATCGCATCAGACTTTCCAGTTCTACTCTAACGGTAAATTAGTATTTTAATAATTTATTTTATTATTTGTTTTTGTGTAAAACATTTTTATAATTATTTTTTTTTGTTGGATTTTTATAAATAATGCAACAATTTTTAAATTCAAATGAGTTAAATTATAAGAAAGAGTAACGGTTTTCAACGAGCCAAGTTGTATTCATATCGTTTATTTTTGCTGACTTTTTGGAAGGCTTAAAATTTTCCTTCTCAACGATAAGCTTATATTTTAAGTCTTTGTTTATATGTTTGTTAAAAAGTCGATACGTGAGCGAGAAGGTGATTTTAATCTCACGTAACCTTTTCGCTCGAGCGCTAACGTCCACACGAAGATAAAATAACTTTTTGATATTCCGTGCGCAAAAGCTCAATTTCGCGCATCCTTGAATAACAAAGCATATGCTAAATCTCGCTTTGTGCACGTCGTATCAAAAAATACAGTTCGATACATGAGCGACGAAGTGATTTCAACCTAGTGTGGCCTTTTCAAAAAAACCACAAAAATACGGTGTGGAAAACGTCCACACGAGGCTGAAATCACTTTCTCGCACTGTTATCGAAATGTACTATTCTCGTACTAGTACGTACTATTCAAATGAGTACTATCACGGCACTTAAAATTGTATCTCATCAGATGATTAAAAACGTGGTAATAACCATAATTTGATATACTTCTGTATCAAAATTATATTTCCCTTCTGGATGACTGGCTCAGAAGAAATGAACATTAATATGTACATTAATTAGTATACACTTAAACATATTATAACATCTGTCTTATCATAAAATGAATGCTTCAAATTCATTTAAATAATTTTATTTCAGGTGTTTATTATGAACCTGAGTGCTCAAGCACCGAGCTTGATCATGGTGTTCTCGTAGTCGGTTATGGCACCGACGAAAAAGGCCAAGATTACTGGCTGGTGAAGAACAGTTGGGGTACGACCTGGGGAGATGAGGGATACATCAAGATGGCCCGCAATAAAGAAAATCATTGCGGTATAGCCTCGTCCGCCAGCTATCCTCTCGTCTAAAGCAAAAGTGAAAAAAAAAACAGAACCAAGATTCACACAAATCATAAAGTGATTTACTAGCGTCTTCGAAACTTGGTGTTGTAAATATTACATAAACTTAAATTTTAAAGTTGTTCGAACAATATAGGATTCGTTCATTTTACTCTCTACACAAGAATTGCGCGAACGAATTATTTTTTATTATTATGAAAGCGTATTTTAAGCATTTTATTGTGATGAATTTCTTTTTATATAACTTATGATCTAGAAAAAAATAAGTAAGAATTCCCTACTTGCGTTGTCTTTATTGCCATGAGAACTTTATAAGAAAAAAAAATAAATAAAAAATTAAAATGTTCCTCCATTTTTTGATGAAATATTTGTAAATAAATAAAAAAAAATTAAATAAGTTTTAACATGATTGTTTAATTTATCCACATTTATCAAAAAATTTCTTAATTTTTTTATAATTGAATTATCTAAAATTATTAAATTTGTCAAAATTAAAATCTAAATTTCGTTACCTTTACACTAATACTGAATATGTATATTACTACATGTACTATATAGTCTATAGTTTTCAATTTTGCGTATCATGGAAAAACCCATGCTCTCGACTACTTCGGTACCATATTTTACGCTATTTAACCAAATCATGGTGGATGATCTTGAGGGGGCGACCTAGGGACAATCTAGAATTTGTGAGAGGATTGTTAGAGCGAGAGAGCGAAGAAACAGAATTTTCCAACGGGGGATTATATTCGCGAATGGTTATTCGGCAATTCGGAGACGGAAGGGAGAAGCTAGCGCGGTTGCGGTTATGCTAGACCCCACAACCAAGGATATACGCTGATAGAGAGCATATTTCTTTTTTCGGCGCGGTACGTAGAGCTATGGTGAGCGCGAGGATTGCGGTGATCGTTTGTACGAATTCCAGGGTGGTCCTGGCAACCCTAGAAAATAGAGGGTTACATTCGAGGGTGCATCCGGTAATAGTGCAGATACGAGGCTGATAGCCCAAGCTGGGACATTAAATATATATCAATAAAATTTTAAGCTTGTTTAACTCGTTTATTTACCCCGTATTAAGTGATTAATAACTTTTGTAAAGAATTAATAGCCCAGAGAGAAACATGGAGAATAATAGTCAAAATTTTGCAAATTAAAGTATTAAAAATTTTTTTTAAAAAATAATTTAATAATAATTTAAAATTTTTATAAAAATCATAAACATTGAAAGACTCTCAATTTCCCATCCCTTTTTTGTGCACAGAAACGGGCCGTATGCATGCACTTGTTAAAAAAAAAACAGTGTGTAACAAGGGAGGGATTGGTTTTTTCAGACTCCGTGGATGTTTTGAGCACAAAGTGTACGTCTCGGGCGCCGGGGCGCCCTTCAACTCACTTGTGCTCAAACGTCATCCTCGCTATAGCTAGAAAAAGCCAATATGTTTATATAAACATATATACATTGGACACTATTGTTTTCGATAATCTTGTATGCCTTTGTGAACTC
>JAPYZB010009638.1:1035-11156 GCA_030522745.1 Eupelmus kiefferi | reverse complement strand
TCAGACCCGTCGCGCGAAAAATCGAGGGCAACGATCCACGCCCGGCAAATGTTTAATTAAAAGCAATCAAAGCTCCCAAGCAGCCGGTATCTCAAATAAACGCTTAATTTCTGTAATCGGAAAGCCTACATAGCCAACTAAGCCTAAGCCATTAAACTTGCGCTCGATTTATCTCGAAGCGAAAAAGAAAAATGCCTCGCGCGCGATATTCGAAAAAGGAGAAAAGAGCGAGAGCTTGCAAAAAATCCAGGCTAAGAATCCAGCCCGAGTTAATTACTTTCCGATCTCTTTTTGCTTCGCGGATCGTTCAATGAAGGAGCGAGTAGAGCGCGCCGATGCATATAGCAAGGAGAACAAAACGCAGCGCTCCCTTCTAATAGGAGCGCTTTACTCGAATAAACGATCCAATGCCCCTTCTCTCCTGAGAGCGCGCGCGTTCCATTGAAGCTCGCGTCATCGTGTACACATAAGTGCGCGCATCGATTGTACGAGCGAGTATCGATCTCTTTTTCAATCGCAATGCGGCAGCGCAGTCGCGCGGGAAGAAAAAAAAGGAGGAGCGGAGGACATATATTATCGTATGGTTTACGGGCTCGGAGCACGGGAACACTGAAAGTTATGTCCTTAACTAATCTGAACGACGTATCCCGAAATAAAAAGAGGTAGCTGGGAGCGCTACCAGTCTCTAACGCGAGAGAGCCTCTCTGGCAGCGGTCTCGATATATATCGAGAGAGAGAGAGAGCGGGCTCCTCGGGAGAGAAATTATTATTGCCGCGCGTGCGGCGTGAGAGAGAGAGAGATAAGGTTGGATGTGCGCGCCGCCTGCAGTGGCTGAATATAAACGCGGCGACGCGGTTATTGATAGCTCGCTATGTGGCTTTTAATGTTCGATTGATGAAAAATTAGATGTCTATCGGTGCGTAATTGCCGCCGCTAATGGAGAGAGCGTTGCGAAAAAAGGCACTTCCTTTCAGATGCGGAGGAGATATATACAGAGTTTGCCCGAGTCGAGCTGCTGCTGCTGTGGCTGTGGCTGTGGCTGCCAGTCGAGAAACTGCATTTGCATTTTGAATTGCTCGGACGTAAAATAGTTGCGTGGTGTGTAGCTGCGGAGCTCGGAATTCGCGAAATACATGCTTTTGCAGGTAAACCACCTCAGAGTTGGGTAACGTTGGTAAAGAGTTGAAAGCTGATATTTTAACGTGGATTTTGAAGCTCGGAAAGTTTAGTCTCAGCGAGCTGTGAAAGGAGCCTGATATATATTTCTAGAAAAGTATTACTCTGAAGGATTTTCCAACACAGCGTCTATTAAATTTACAAATAATTTTGTTTTTTCTCTAACCATAATATGGCTTATTTAAAATTACCGGTAAATCTCGTACTGATTTTCCGTAAGCAGGCAATTATCGAAAATCGCTATTCAAAAGAAATTCTGCAGTTCTATTGAAACGATATAATGTACCGGTAAGAACATAGAAAACGTAGAGCGAGGAACCCTTCGTAGAAATCAAGTACAGCACGTTCCTCGAAAATTCAACATGAAATAGTCGGCGCGAAGCGGTAAGTTAACAGTTCGCTTGAAAGTATACTGGACCGTTACAGCGCTACGAGGGGGTAATTCTCGATCGATATAGAAAAAAAAATAAATAATGCGTCCATAAAGCGCGCAGGAGAGAAAGAGAGAGAGAGAAAGCAAAATTAGAGTAAGTGCGAGACTCGCGGAGGACAGAGAGGGAGAGAAAGAGGTTAGAAAAAGAGCAAGAGGAAAGAAAGAGCTGGAGGAGGCCGATAGGCGCTCCGTCTCTGGAATGTCGTATCGCTGCAACGCCAGCGACTAGTTATCTCTCCTAGAGTTGCTGGCCGTAGTAGCCGCGAGAGCTCGCTCTTTCTCTCGTTCTTTCTGAAAAAAGGAGCTCGCGCGCGCGCGCGCACCAGCGAAAGACGAAGACGAAGGAGAGAAGAAGACGAAGAAGAAGAAGAAGAAAGGAAGAAAAAGAATCGCTGATCTCGCCGGTCCGCTTGACATAAGAACTCTCTCTCTCCCTCTCTCATCCTCGCACTATCTCTCTCTCTCGCTCTCCTGCGCACATTTCTTCACTCTCTCTCGCTCGAAAACTGGTTTTCCCGCAGGAAGATCTACGATTTTAGGGTTGAGCGTAATTTTCTTAAAACCCATCACAAACAAGCCACAGAGCAGAAAGAGAGAGATCCTTTAATGCTTTCTTCCTTAGCTCGGGCTTTGCTTTTCCAGCCGGGCCCCTTTTTTCGAGTGTGCGCGCGCATGAGTACGTGGATTTAGAGAAGAAGCGAGAATGGAAGGAAAAAAAGGAGGCTAAGGCGCGCGCCGCGCTGCATTTCGAAGATGGAATTTTTATGCGAGCCCACGCGAATCCACCTAGCAGGACGAGGAATAATTTCGAGAGATGGCCTCTCTGAGCTTTATTTAGAATAAAGCGAGCTTATGCACGCCGGAATAAATAAACTATAGGCTTTCTGCGCTGCCAAAGATTATTCGACAAATAACTGTGTGTGTGTCTGTGTGTGTTTTCCGATCGTTGAGCGCGATTAAGAATTTAAGAAAAAATAATGCTGACGGTTTAAATCGTTATAATAGCGGTTAAAATAAATATTTTTCTGCTTGCTGGAAGGCTGGGATCTGATTCCAATTAATTGGTTTACTCGTTGGATTTTTATTGGTTTTCAATAATTTTCTTGCTTCGTTTAATGTCTAGGAGATATATCGGGCTTTCAATTAAAGATCTCAGCAAGTTATGTAAATATAAAACTACAGAGATTTTTCTGTATCTGTTCTATTTTTAGAATAAATTAATTATTACAGAGTTAATTTTGAAACGTAATAAAATTATAACGTAATAGACGAGACTTTTTAAAATTACAAAAGCTAAATCTAGTCGCACTTTTCAAATGAGATTTAACAATTTTTCGATCGTAATGGAATGAATATATCGTATTCCATCTGTAGACATTCCTATTTCTAAATATGCTTATCATCCGTGATGTATTCAACATAATCCAGTTGTCAGTGCGCGCGAGGAGCAGCAGCAGTACTCTTACATTCCAAAGTAAAAGCAGTAGCAGCTCTCAAGTCACAACCAATTATTCATTAATCTCTCTCAACTGATTATCATAATATACGGACAAAAAGCAGATACATTCCAAATACATGCGCATAGCAATAAAATCGAAAAGATTCATTCCGTATATATTTTAATTTAGAGTGAACGTTAAAAAGAATATTATATAATTTATCGTCAACGAGTCGCAATAAATTCAACTGCATACGGTACATCCAAGTAAAAAACTCGTCACCTTCCACAGTCACCCCAAAGTTTCCAGACACACCGAGATTTCCAGAGTAACTCACTGATAAACCTAAAATCTGAAATTCTAATTTCCAGCATTAAAACCAGGCGCGAGAGAGAGAGAAAGAGAGGCAACGGCGCACTGAGCGAGAATCTCTGGAAGAAATGGAGCCTCTCCCGCCAAGGCCGCCTCGAAACGTCCGTCCACATACCACTGGCAGAGGTGTAGAGCCCAGCGAAGGACGAGCTCACGCGTGCCTAGCGGTATCTCGTTATCGGACGTTTTATCGGCGATAGAGAAGGACTCGTCAAACGGGCCGCAAGGTGCATTCCAGCGACGTTTCGCGCGCGAGTCTCTCCTTAGTTCTCATTATCAGGTCGTTGGCTCTAATTATTTTCCGGATCTTTTTTGTCGGGGAGTTCAAGTGCGGACGTCTAAGAGCGGATGTGACTCGTGCGCGCTCTCGAGCTTTTTGATATTTAGCGAGTGCTAATGGAGAGGAAGTTTGCTTTGGATGAAGAAACTTTGGGATGCTGGTCAGTGGCTCTTCCGACTTCGTTTGCTTAATTATGCTTTTAGTATGGATTTATGGAAAGTAGGTCTGGCTTTTTGGAGTAACTTGGCTGGTTTCTTTATTTTATTGAATGCGTGGAGTTTAATTTTATGCGAGGAAATTCGTCATAATTTATTATATGAATATGCATTAGCTTAGTTAAATTGTTAAAGATTTATTTAGACTGTGCAAATGAATAGTTCGCAATAGTTCGTTATAAACAAATTATAAATTTATTGCACGGTATGATTTATTTATTAAAGTAAAACCTTGACGCTAAGTCACTATTGATCCAGTGAAAGTAGTGTTGAATTTACGTTCGATGAAATTCCGAGCCTTTAAGATGGGACTCGGAGATCCAGCGATCTAAATTTAGCTGACGGTATATTCGTATTTTGTTTACCCTTCAGACTTTAACACTGCTCTGTGAATATTGAACGTGTTAATAGAGTTTCTTAGCGTCGTTTAGTTTTATTATATATTTTGTTCGTTTAACTTATACCGTACTAGTAACGTGAACTTTTTATTGTTAAATAACACGTATTCTATTTATAAACGAAACTTACAGTCGTTATAAACGCGGTCATCAAAGTTGCAAGGTGGTAAAATGCGCTCAAAAACTTAATTTAAATTAATAAATTTTAAAATTTGCATATTTTTCTTTATTTCCAGGATGTCTACATCGTTGGAAGATGCTTGAAATAAAATCATTATGAGCATAATATTCATTTATTTTTATCAAATGTTTTATATAAAAAGCAAAATAGACCTATTAAGATATTGAACTATTAGAGACCACTTATAAGTTTTTATAGTTTCAGGATCTAGATATCAAATGTAAAAATATTGGGACAACTATTCGTAAACAAGTATTTACCGGATATCTATCAATAAGGAACTCATTTTCTTTTTAAAATCAATAATAATTTATAAAAATAAACCGATATATAATTTATTAAACCAGAAAAATGTATATAAACACATTAATTTTTTAATTTTTAAATGCGTAACTATTGCATATAATTAGGTTAATTGGAGTTAATTTAAATAATTAGCATTTTCTATAAGTGTTTAAAAGTGTTGCTCATTAAATTTCCATTATGAACTTGGGCATACATTTTTCAAGCTATTAAATCTAAAAGCATTTACTACTTGCTTCAAAAGATTACCAAAAACATTTCTGCTTATTACGCTCTGAAGCCTTTCAAGCTGCTTACTTATCCGAAGTGGCATAATGAAAAGGCTGTTACTTTAATCAAAAGTCCGCTCGTTTACACAAATTTCATACTACTCTACACATCCCAAGTACGGTAATACACTCCCGCAGCCATCTGCAAACTACGTTATTACACTAACTGCGTAAAAATCAAAAACTAATTCTGCATTCTAGAGATTCGAAAGTTACGCAACCTAATAAATATTTTATTACCACTTATCAAACAATGATGTCATAATAAGAGTCAGCCCGCCGTCCAATAAATCTCCCGCCTAAAATGCAGCGTCACGAGCTGGTCGAAAGCTACCCGAAAACCTCACTCGTATCTCACTAATAAATTTCGCCAGTAAATTTCAGCCTCAATAATCTCGAAAAATTAATCGAAGCGTTATGGAATGAAAAGAGCTCGTACCTCTCGACGCGATAAACCGCTTAAGCACAAACGCCGCTCCGCTCTCTCTCGAGAGAAAGAGCTACGCAGCTTTTGCCGGCTCACGAGAGTATATACGGATATTCGAGAGCGCAGTTTCGCGCGAGAGTTAAGTGTCATTGGCTTCTTGGCCTGCTGCCGCCGCCGCCGCTTGCCACCGAGGAACTACCCGCCGCGGGCGATCGAGCACGCGTGCATGCACATTATATATAGTCGGAGACTCGAAAACCACCGAACAACTTGCGGAGAGAAGCTCGGGCATAAATCTGCGCGCATCAAGGACTCGCGACGGAAGCCTTGATTCCGAGCGTTGCCCAGAGAGTTTGCGCGGACTGGGTATGGTGGCTGATGGAGGCTACTGTTTCTTTTTTTCGGGATGAATTGAAGATATCTGCTCGGTGAGCGGTTTTTGATAAAGCGGGCTACTTTATTGGCCGGTGTTGGATGTGATTTTTATATATGCTTTAAGATTGCTGCGGTCTTGCAGTTTTTTGTAAGTAAGGGTTGATTAAAATTCAGGAGAAGAGATCGAGATGCTTTTCTAATGAGATTCACCTAAATGGAAATTCTGAAAAATTTAACTTGAGGGTTACTTTAGATCTAAAAGCCTAACCAGAATCGCTGCTTATCAGGTGCAGACTCCCTCCGGAGGAAAACAATGAGTCACCTAAGGCAAAAAACTACATAGAGGCAAGTGAGCGAACGCGCCTTCAACGCAGGGGGGAATCATACAACGTGCGTGCACGTGTGCGAGTATACACATACGCAAGGAAGAGAGGGAAGAAGGAGAAAGAGCGAGAGGGAAAGACAGTTCCTCGCGGCATCGCGCGCGTCTCGCATGTGCCATCTTAATGCGCGTTGCGTTGCCGGCTCGATGGTATGCAGCTATGCAGTCAGGCGTGTCGAAGGATCATTTCGTGGGCAAGCGAGGCCACCCTGGCCGCGCAAGCACCGGTGACAGGCCTCCTCCTCCTCCACCTCCTTCTTCTCCTCTCTTTCTCTCTCTCTCTCTGTCTCTCGAAAACCTTGAAAATATCCCCGAGCTCTGTGTATGTGCGCACGAAGTGTGTATGCACGTACATACATAAGCGCGGTATTTCGAAATTCTTCTTTTTATAGCCGCAAAAATGAGAAAGGAGAGATAAGGCGCAGCGATCGTTTCTTTCTTTTAAAGCGATTTTATATTGTGCGGAACTTCCCGCAACCGTTGAATTATGAATTGTCGCTGCGTCTAAGTAGGTGCGCGGAAGGGTTACAGTCATTGTGAAAGGATGTTGACGCTCCGGCGTACGGAGAGAGAGAGAAAAGAGTCGAATCGAGAGGAGATAAAAAGTTTATTCGTCGTTAAATTATTTTTATGCCGAGGGCGGATAAGACGTAAAGTAAATTTTATGAATGAGAAAAATTTAATTCTACCGAACGCGCCGATTGCGGGTAGTTTATAACAGATCCGAGCGGCTTTTTATTTGTTTTCTTTGCGGGCATTAAATTTTGCTTTAATTTGGATTTTATCTTGAGACGCCATTATTGCTTACTTAAAGGATTTAAATTGCAATAATTATTCCTACTTTGTACAAAAGTATCATGTGTTGCGAAAGCTTTAAATTGCTAAATTGCGGCAAATGATTTTGACGTAATGATAAACTGAATTAAACTGCCAGAATTAACAACCATAATTATTGAGGTGATGAAAACTATTGCAATCTTTTAATATACAGTTGCTAGTACCACATCATTTATTTTTCATGCTGAGGAAACACTTGGAATTCAACCTCAAATATCATCAAATAAAATAAACAATTTTAAAATTTAACTAGGAACAATATGTATAACGAGCAATTATTGTAAAACCCTAGCTTTGATTACAATACCAACACCCTCTCTACTTCTCTAACAATAAGCATACCCCAAGCCTCGCGCGTAAACCAGAAAAATGCAACCTAAAAAGCCGCTCGCCAAAAAGGACCAAGAGCGAAAAAAGGCCCATCTCAAAAAAGGGGGACATCCGGGCGACAAAAGCAGTAAAAAACAAACCGAAAAAAAAATTGAAAGAATCGCTCGGCGCGTGCAGGCGCGAGTAGGTCCTCTCGGTCGGTCGCGCACGCGCGAGCTTTATGGCGAGTGCGCCAAATTTTATCGCTACTCCCGCGCGCGCGCGCGCTCGCTTTTATTTACTGCCTCAAACTCGTTTTTCCTGTTTCCTCGTCGTTTTATTGTCATTTTAACGAGTTACTTCGATTAGTCGCGCGCACGCGAGAGGAGAAAGACGGAAGAAGAAGGGAATCTCTTTCGCACTGTTTATGTTTATACGCCTCTCTTTCCGTCTCTCTCCCTCGCTCGCCAAAGGAAAGAGCTCGCGCGCATATGTATACTTAACGTTCTCAATTACGCAGGCCGATGGGGTACCGTTAGAGCATTGTCATTCGTCGGGAAGCCGGCCGGAGGTGTATATTATCGTACAATGGCATTTTTCGAATTTTTCCCTCCGTATCTTGGGCCAGCTCTGCGCTGCTGACGCGCTCGTTAACGAAAATAAAAGTGTCGCGCGGCCCGGCGTCGTTAAGTGCTGGTAATGAAACTCGATGAGTTCAATAGCTGTTCTCTCTCGCTCTGCCTGTCTGTATACATAGCTGTATTATATACACTCCGGGCGCAGCGACGTTTAAAATGCGCCAAGACACTTTTTTACTTGTCCCCGGTTTAATGGGATCCCGGCGAAATTGTCGCTTTAATGAATTGTTTTGATAAGAGGATTTAAAAAGTTGGAGATTCGCCTGACAATTTATGGACCAGCCGAGTTCTTTCCTTCGGTTTTTGGTATAAGGTTTAATAATGTTGGATGAGAGCTCGTGATTTACAGCCGAGTGAGATGTTAACTCTAAAATGTGAATTTAGTTCGGATGGCTGACGGAGAAAGTTGATATTATGAATGCATAATGTTGACATGTAAATATCGGGCTTTTAGATGTCAGTACTACGCTGTGATCGTTCACAGTTTTTTCGATGAAAACAGACGATTAAAAAAGTTGCCTGATATACTGTAAGTATTATAGCCTCAAGAATGTCAGATAATGAAATAAATTACTAAAGTCTAAATTCACGTGAAAACTTTATCGTAAATATCAAGCAGACTAATCCAGCTGCTTAAAATTACTTTCTATTCAATTTCATTCCAACTTTGAATTTCGCTCAGATTTCCCGTGAAACACTTGCCGATAAAATTTTTGTTTCCCAATCAACCCCAGAGTGCAAATAGTACAAAACAAGCTAGACCTTTATGGAATAAGACGAGGGACGAAATTACGGCTCTCACACCCCTTTTTTCCCCGAAAGCCTAATAATTCTTGACAATCACTTAAAAACCTTCAGTATTACCCTCATTACTCGCGGCGCGCGCGACTTGGCTATACGAGCTCAGCGCAACAATTTTCCGCAAAAACTCGTCTACGAAAATTAGCCTCATTACCGGCTGAAAAAGCCGCGTCGAATCGTTCACTGTTGCCGGAAACGTTCTCCCAGCATTTTCATCGAACGCGAACACACTCGTCTCTTACCGTCCCATCCTCAATTGCGTTCTATAACTACCCTCCTTTCGAATTCAAGGTAAAACCGCGCGCTTCTTTTTGCCTGATCCACATGTCTGCCCTCTATAAATCGCCAGTCCCTCATTTCTTTACCCTCCGACCATAAGAAACGGCTGTTCTCGTCGCAGCTGTGCGCATCGTAAAAACCCGGCTTTTTATACACACACGCGCGCGCATACGCAAGCTCGAGATGGCTTAAACAAGCGTATCGATAAACAAATATCCGCCATATTGAGCGGCGCGGCCCGGCCGGGGACTAAAGTGCCGCATTGGCCGCGGCGCTCGCTCCCTCGCGCTCCATACGTGTATATATACACATCAGCGGTGCCGTGTGTATATACGCGCCGGCATTGCGGATAACGTGCACGCCGTATACACACCTAGCGAGCTTTCAACCCCGCGACTACTACTACTAGTTACTCACGCCTACGCGAGCGAGCGTAAATTTGCAATTCAGATGCATATCCGCGAGCGCGACGGCGGGCCAACTTTTCACTCCGGGCCGCTGATGCCTGGAAAAAGGACTAGTACCGGAGAACGCGCTTTGATGAATTCGTTACGCGGCGAACTTACCTTTATTGTTCTTTTTTTCAAATCCGCGACTGCATAATTCCGGTCCGGTCGTGAGCCTGGGCTGAAGCTAGATTCCTCCTTGGTCCGGTGTCTGTGTAGTATCCCTCGAAGATCAGCAGGCGATCGTCAGTGCAGCAATCGGCGTATTATCATAACAACAAGCATAACACAAAGCAACGACTCCTCATGCCCGCACGTGTGTGTGTATCCCTCCTCTACGTTTCTCACAACTCGCCGCGGCAAGACACACGTCTTGCTATCGAATTCCGGGCAGCTGGCTGCTCCTACAAGTACCTAAGTGTATTCCGGAGCAAGGCCGCTTGGCGAGAAAAAAGGGCGAAACGTCAAAGAAGCACACTGAGACAGTCGCGGGACTATCTCGACTGCATATCGCCGCGCGTGGGTGTACCGGAAGTCACTGCGATACCGGGGCGGAGGTA
>JAPYZB010009612.1:0-11857 GCA_030522745.1 Eupelmus kiefferi | reverse complement strand
GAGAGAGAGAGACAGATTGATTTATTAGAGATTCGAGTGGTTAAGCGTCTGTAATTTTGTTGACGAATGGCTGCGTGAGATTCCTTTGTTGGGAATAATAAAAAGAGGGGACTGAGGGTGTAGCGGTTTTTCAAGCGCGTCCGATGTTTTTCTCAGCTGTTTATTTTAGGCGCGACGATAAATAGCCGACGAGTGGATCAATTGAGTTTTACCAAGGTTTTGGGGACGGTGGGCTTGATTAGTTTTTCTTTTGCCGAAACAAATTATTTCCGCGTTACCACGATAATCATTTATTTATAATGGATTCTAAGACTCGGGTCTTGAGGAGTGATATTTTATTCATAAAAAAACTTGTTGGTGGATAATTTGATTGAATGTGTGAGTAATGGATTTGAGTAAACAAATAGTAGAAAAGTTTCTTCTTGTTAAATTATTGTGTTGTCGTCAAGCAAATAACACTTCGATTGATTAATAATTAGAGTCTCATTTTGCTGATAATTTCTAACTAGGAAGCATTGACAAGATAACAAAAATCAAACATTATTCTATCAACATTTTAATAATGCACATTAGTGTTTAATGTGACTGTAAAGTGCAAAGTTCTATAAATCGTTCTGGGTGTTTATCATCATTTTTTTTATTTATCAAGTTTATCAAGCTTATCAAAACAATTTGATAATGTAAACAAAAAGTTTCCGCCTCATTTTAGTTTAAAGAGCCTTTTTAAAATCAAGCTTGAAATTTCAAGTTTTTTCTTTTTTAATATACTTGCTTATGAAAGTTAGCCTTTTAACAAAGTTTGTATACTTAAGAAACTGGATCTACTTGCCAAGATATTCCGGGCACATTATCTTTTATTTGGCTGCAGTGTGCTATTTCATATAAAGTCGTTATATAAGTCCTAAAATACAAACGTCTTTGTCTTTTTGTCGCTGTTTCTCTTTTTCGTATATAGTTTATGTATCTTCGTAACTTGAGAGCGTTTCCGCTTATAATTCTAATGTACTGACACACATTCTTACAGTTGAATAAACAGGGAAAATCAAAAACAAATTAATTATTTTTCTATATCCAATAAAAAGTAAAATGAAAATCTCTCACGAAAAAACACGAAAAATCGGGTTCAAACACTCGAAACTGAACTCGACTATTTTTTCCAGCAGAAATGCTCTATCAATATCTCTCGAATCATCGCGGCGCTCTCATATTTTATCAACCCTATACTCGACTTTTCCTACTTTTAAAACAGAGCGCGTATAGATGCGCCCGGAACACGTGACAGATAAGCATCGTCGAAAAGCGCTCAATTTCCCAGTCCCCACTCCACATATACCTTATCGAGAGAGCAGCTACTTGGCCGTTTCCCCTGTTTTTCTCTTTCCACACGACTGGCCGCGCACTCGTTGGCCCGGCAAAAATTAAAGCATTAAATCTTAAAATCTATTCCGATGATATCGTATATAGGCGCGCATGTACGTGCAGTGCACTAGCCAGCGCAAAGCTCCCTGGTGAATTTGGAGAAAGCGGGGCTGCGGGGGCTCGGCTGTTGAAAAGTTAAAAAAAAAAGAAAAACGAGCGAGGATTGCGCGCGCCCGGCGAATTTTCGGAGAGAGAGAGAGCCGGGGAGAAATTAGGTTAGCCGGGATTAAGCCCGTGTCTGCGCCGGAGCCGGAAATGCGCCTAGCTCTTGCGCAGCGGACCTGAATTATTCATCGCCATTATAACATGTTACGATTCCGTTTGTACGCTCCTTACCTCCTCGCGAGCTTCCTCTGGTTATATACGTCCGCGTAAGCCGGCCATTCTTATTTCATCGCGCCGAGCCTGCGCATATCGGGAGAACGCGCCTCTTTTTTGGCCATTGTATGCACGCGCGGCTTTGTTTCTTATCGTTCGTGGCTTTCCCCTTGTATTTTCCTCGCTTCCGTCCGCAATAAACCGCATGTGGTTTTTTACGCAAGCTTGGGAAACAGGAGGTATATTCTCATCGGAAAATCCTTAGCTTTTGCTGCCTCGGCGCGGGGGAATAGAGATAGGGGCGGCAGGCGCTGTTAGTTTTGCGCGCGCGCGCGCTGGTTTTACGGGCGTAAGCGCGATGCTCGGCTACCGATAAAAATGTCATCCCTGATTGAGAAATGTTCTCGCGTGTGGCCGTTGGAACGTTTTGCTAGTTCGTTGCTCGCGGCTTGTTAGGATGGTTCTTTTCATTCGCCGGTGGGGGTGGAATTTTTTTTTGTGGGTGAAGCTTTGCTCGAGTGTAACTATGAGGGCAGAATTTGGCGCTTTTAAAGCTAACTTTGTGGATGTGGGGTTTGGTATTTTGCATCTCTTGTGTATTCGGAATCCAATTAAAATTGCTTGGTAAACTTCGCTACTCATTATTTACTGATCGATAAGCTTATATTTGAATTTTAATTTATTTTATAAATAATTAATGAAGTATTTTTGATTACTTACTGAAGCGTATGAAAAACTTTCATCAAAACTTTTTGCGGTTTCGAGGGCAAACGCATAAATTTGAAAAATCCGCATTTTTAAAACTAAACAAATCACTTTAATCATCGCAAAGCGGCAAGAAATCTATAATGGAAATGCATTACAGAACGGGAAATGGTAGAAAATATTTGATGGCTTAATGCATATTGAAATGTGTAATTAAAAGTCAGATGGCTGACAGTGAGTCGATTTGAATTTATGTGCCAACTATATGAGAATCCATTCCAGGAAAATTTAATGCAAAACAGCGAAAGCGCTCCGCCTCGATTTTGGCACTGTTAAGGTCAAATTTGGAATTCCCAAACCATCGACTAACCCAATTTCAACAATTAATATTACAAAGTTATAGATCGCTAAAGCTATAAGTCACTTTAAATTATTGCTTTCACGTGATGTTTTACATTTTCTAATTTTTCAACACAATAAAGACTGTGCCTGTACTATCCATTGTAAATGATTGTTACGTAAAAACATTTTTAAAAATAAACACTTGCGCGGCAGTACATCTGCATCTAATTTGTACCACCTGCACGATCGCGATTCTTTCATCTCGATAATGAAATTTTTTTTTCCTGAACGTGCTGCACTACTATTGCATAACAGGCGAGCGCGTCAAGGTCGATATAATATAAAATTCAGAGATGATCTCTGAGGAAAAAATGTGCCATTACTTTGAAGCCGGCCCCCGCCCAAGTCTAATCCTTTCCCTGTCAGTGTCGACTTACCTTCTCGTCGATTTTCTCCGCCGCATTTTCCACAAGCTCCTTGGCCGCAGTGGCTGCCTGATCGACTTTTCTCGACATGTGTCCCCGGAAGTTCGCCTGGATCTTCGTCGCTGCGCTACACAGCTCTGCAATTGTCGGATTATAATGCCATTAGTCAATTGTAATTATTGAAAAAGTTAGTTTTTTTTTGTTTTTGGGTCGTTTACTTTTTATCTGAAATTTGCGTTTTTTTTTTTAATTTTTTTCAAGAAAGATATAAAAAAGGCATAAAGTTTAAAAAATTTCTTTTTACTGAAAAAAGTAAAAAAAAGTTGAGTAAACGAAGAATTTAAGAATTTTAAAATTACAGTTACTAACTTTATATAGTTTATCTCTCAAATTTAAATTCCAACTACGACGATAATTTTTATACTACTTCAAAACAACTTTTCCAAGAATTTATAATTCTAAAAAACTTCCCTAAAATCTCTAAGACTCACATCAACATAACCGCCATATTTACAACTCTCTAATCACCCTCTATCCTCTGGCAACTTTAAAAACCCGCTTCACTACATGACAAAACCCGTCACCTCCCATCAACTCTCGCAAGCTCTCCGAAGCATCAAAAAGCCCCGGCGGCACTAATTTCACGCTCGCTAATTCTCCAGCAACTCACCCTTGTCGTCCTTCCGGAACTCCTGTTCCAGCTGCTCCTTGGTGGGCTCCAGCGGGCCGGCTTCGTTGACACTTGCTTGGGAATCGGTCTCCTTCAAGCTCTTTCGCGCGTGATGTCCGCGAAAGGCCGCTTGTATCCTCGTCGCTGCCTCTTCCTCTTTAACCTTGTCGTCCGCCTCTTCTTCCTTTTCGTCCTCTTTGCTTCTGGCTGTCGAGTCTCCGGCTGCTTCGTTTGCAACGCTTTTGCTCTCTTCTTCGCTGGGAGCCTCTGCTGCTGGCTGTTTGGCTGGGCTGTCGCCGGCGGTTGCTGTCTCCGCGGACTTGGGGACGTCTGTAACAGAAGGCAGGGGTACGGATTGGTTGCATGGCTCAGCGAGGAGTGGCGTAGGCCACTTTTGGTTTAGTTCTTTTTTTGTAAGGTAATGTTGAGACGTTGCGTTTTTCTTAACTTTTTTACGAAAAATATATTTAACAAAGCGATTGTAAATATAGTGATGGATATAATTATTTTAGATGTATTGTAATACTAAAATTGTTAACTAGAGCGAAATAATTATATTAATTATTAAAAATAATTATTTAATAATCGTCCGTAGACGAAAGACTAAAGAATGTAATTGGCATATTCAAAATTTGAACTTGTTTTAATGAGCAATATTTATATTTTAAATCGACTTTACGTTAATAATTATTCATTAGACATTTTTAATTATATAATTTTCAATATGAATATTTACTTTGTCGATTACAGTGAACGAAATTGGCTTAATAATAATTAGCTTCGAATACCAAATCGCATGCAATACAGCAGTCATAATAATTAGAGTAAATAATAACAGTGTAATATATGTGTTATTTTCATTAAATATAAAAAGCAAACTTCTGGTCATAATTATAGTAAATAATAGTTAGTATTTATTTTGAAAAAGCTTTTTTCATTGAGTAAAAAGAAAGTATTTTGTTTGCTAAAAAATTAAAATATAGCTTTATTAAAATATTGATAATTATAATAAATTGAACCCCTGAATTTTCATCCGTTAATAATAAAATTTCCAGAGATTTCCATACAAATTTCAACCTCGAAAAAGAGCTGCCTGAATAAAATAAAAAAAACCTAAACATCTCGTATCGCAGCCATCATTCAATTAAATTTTCAGCAGATCGATAGTGCAAAGCTGAATGTTTCAACGAGCTTTAAAAAAAAAGCTCTAAAAGATATATACGGGCTTTCTCCTCGACTACGCCTTCCTCTACAAAAAAAAGAGATTTGCCTTTCAATTTCCGGCCTCTGGTGCTTGCGAGGAAACGACTAAATTCGTTTCGGAGATCCGAGCCAGTGGGTCTGGCCGAAAAAAAAAATAAATAGAGAGCAGAGAGATCAGCGGTGAGGAACAAAGCTCGACAAAAACACAGAGAGAGAGAGAGCGAGAACGAGCCGACAAAAGTATCCCCTGTACACACGGGTATAGGCAGCGGAGAGTGCAAAAAATCGACGACGGCAAAAAGCAGGGGAAAAAAGGAGAAAGAAAGCGCTGGAGCCCGAAAATTCGAGCTCAGCCATCTGATAAGCCCTCTCTCGGAGCCCTCCCCCCGTCTGTTTTTTTCACCCGGTGTGTTATCAGCAGCGGCACCCGGGCGGCAATTAGCTTTTGAGGCGACGAGGCAAGAACGAGGCCGAAAAGCCAGCGGCGGAAAAGAACAGAGGGTTGAGAGAGTGTAGGACGATGCTTGGAAATTACGTACACAAACACACACAAGCGCGCGCTCACACACACACATGAACACACGCATAAAAAAGAAAAGCTTGTACATTGCTCTGAGAAGCACGAGTGACATATGTGCGCGTGTGTGTACATGTGAGCTTGCAAGCTCCGACCTATTTGATCCCTTTCTGTTCTGGCGAGTTGCACGCGTGTGATCATGCTTCTTTGCGCGGCGACGCGTACCTGTTTGGACGCGTTTACACATTGTACGAAAAAAAACTGATAAAAAAGACAGGGATGTTATATAGGTCTCGGTTTACGAGCGTATACGTGTAACGCGTTGGAAGAATGCAGTCTGCCTCGAAGGCTGTGTAGTTTAAAATTAGGTTTTTCGTAACATTGTTTTTGCTAGTCAAACCTGCACATATTTTCTTTTAAATATTCTGTGTAGAATTAGAAAAGAAAAGGACAATCATTATTTTATATGCATATAATGTATGAGGTCTTAATTATTTTTGCATTAAATTTTTATCTAATAAATCGATTTTTTTTAATTCTGATTTCACTGTATATTAGTGTCAATGAATGATAGTGTTCAAGAATAAATAATAGCAAGAATAAGAAAAGTTATTAAAAATTTTTTTCTGAAATGCATTTAATTTCCAAATTAGCTATTGTTAAGTCAGTTTTTTAACGACATTATTATATTACAAATAAAATGTGTCTCTACAGAATAAGAAAATAGACTTATAAACTATACTTTACTCTAATCTCTCTTAAAGTATCCAATACGAAAACAATACCCAAACAGTTCAACAATTTCAAATGAAGCACCTTAATGAAAGAAACGCAAAAAGAGAAAAACAACTACTTTTACGAAATTTAATAACCTCAAAGGTTATTAATAACACTTATTCACACAAGCAACCTTTTATTTGACTCGCAGCTTAATAACCCCCTCATCAGTGCAAGAAAACAAACTCAAGATTTATATATTACGAGCGTTTCCAGTTATAAATGTTTTCACAGCGAGCAAGATACAGAGCGGCCCAGCCTCCCGACTCAGTGTCTTCCTACATCGTTATTAAGCTCGAAAGAGGAGCTTTTCCGGCACTCTATCTTCGTGGCTTTTGCGCGCGACGCTCGGAAAAGAAATTTCCCCTTCTTCTCTTCTCTTTTTTGTCGTAGGGGCTGGCTTTACTTTTGTCGCGAATGACTGACTGTCCTTTAATCGGAGAAAGCGCACTTGACGAGCGCCTGACGTCAAAGATTTTTTTTTTTTTAATACGTGGTAGGTGGCGAGGGATGATAGGCTTTTAGAGATCTATTTATAGCCCGGCTGTATTCTTCGCCTAACCGTCTATTGTGTGAGATAACGTCGAGGAAATTTGAAACGAAAATTCAAGAGCTAAATATATAAATAAAAGCTGTTAAAGATCATTACTTATATTCTTGGTAATACTATTATACGAAAGCCTGCTACAGTTTAAATAAAACAAATGCTTTTTCACGAATCTTCAAAACAAACAATAAATAAGTACGCATAGCTGGCAGATACAAATTAATTAAGATTGCAAAGCACGAGAGAAGCATTCATCCGTCAAGCTCGGCAAAAGCCGATCAATCGGTCACAAAAGCACTGCGCCCTCCAGCTAATCTCCTAGGAGAGGAACTCAATTGCCGTATGCATCCCCAACGATCGGTCTCCCTCTTGCACGGCGGGTAAGAAGCAGGCGTTTCCCCTCGGGTCGATCGACATTGCTGGTGCCAAGTCAGACTGCCTCTATCTCTGCTCGTGTGTGTGTGTGTGAATCCCGAAGGGATACGGGATATAGCCTGCAAGCTCCCTGCAAGCTCCTCCAGGGTAATGGCAGACGCACGTGCACGAAATAAGCAGCCGTGACCTTTTGCGTTAGGGTAAGCAGGGAAGGTCTGCTTTTTAATTGTCTTGATGAAGTTTCCGGGGTAAAAACAGTCGAAGAGCTCGGCTCGTACTTTCCTAAGACGATTCCGAAGATCCGGCTGTCGTAAAAAGTAATTTATTATTCCGCTGGCGTTGTCGAGTGCTCTAGTTCTCCAAGAGAATATCCAAAGGATATAAATTAAAATAACACAAGCCGTTTTGTAAGCGTTAAATTATTTTCAAATACATCCGCACTTCCGCCAACCGAAAAGCTCCCTCCGTTCTACTACGCAACTCCATTTTCAAACTTTAAACGAACTTTGTTAGAGCGAGTTCCATCTAAACGCAACGCCTTTCGGAGTTGTTTTTCCAGCGACGACACGCCTCGGAAGTGTCGTTAATCAAACTAAGTATTTCGACGCTACAAACAATGTTTGCCCTGCTCTACGCATCACCCGGAGCTTTGAAGTCTAATACCCACCTCTGGCTTTACTAGTCGAACGGAGGAATGCGGGCAGGCGCACACATGCGGGCAAAAGTCGTAGGCACTCGGCTCGACGGCGAGCTTGTCGAGCGTATTATTTACACAAAGGGGTGTTTTTCGGTCAATTTAGCCTCCGGCTGTATCGGCGTTTAATTATGTCGGGCCCGTCGAAACGCAGGCGCGCGATTTAATCCGGTAAAACGCTGGACTAACGTTTTCTCCGCGAGCGTAAAGAGATAAGTGGATTCAATTCGCGCTGGGGATGTATATTCGATTAAAGCGCCGATATATTTATACGCTCGGCGCGCTCGATTGTTGCTTGCTCGCTCGCTCGCTCGCTCATTGGATTTCGCTGCTTTTCAAGAGAAAAGTAGGTGTCGGCTTTTCTGGCCCCGATTGTAACGTCCAATTTGGTCGTTTATATTTTAAACGTGTTTTATAACCTTTACTGTAGTTTATAAAGTGAATGAAATTTTGTTGTAGGGAATACAAATTTTTTAAATACTAATTTGGGGTAGAATAAACAATGTCAATAAGCTTTTCGTAATTACACTCTTTTAATATTCTTTCGCACTAAAATCGATTTGTCAAAAAAAAAAGTTAATTACGCGCAATCGCGTCAAGCGTAATTGCCTCTCAGCCATGCTAAATTTTCATTCTCTCGAGTGATCGTTGAAACGGATCAAAGCGACGGTTTAAAAAAACGAGAGAGAGAAAAGCCAAGGGAAACAAAGAAATAACGTCCCTCAGCTTCGAATCGAAGTAGGATGCATCCTAACAGAAAATCCCGAGAGGTAGAAAGAGAGAGCCGAGCGCGCTTTGTTTTTGACGTCTTTGTATCGGATTTTCTGCTGCTTTTCTTCTTTTTTTCGCCGAGCCCGGGGCTGTAATCGCCTGGCGCATTTAAAATTAATAGCCGTTAGATCACGTGGAGCGCTGAAAAATTAAAAACGTCAAGCTTTACTCGGCGACATCCGGCTTCGCGGCGACGGCTGCGCTTTTTTACTTCTTTCCCTTTAATCTTTATGTATCCGTCATGTTATACGTGATTTTTCCGCTTTTACACCTCTGGAATATGAATAAGTTAAAATAACGTTTAAATTTTTTTTCATAAAGTTAGTTTAAGTTTTTCTTTAGCAGAAGAACTTTTTTTAAATTACCTCGCGATATAAAAACACGAAATTTTTCTTTACAAACGAGCCTCGATATCGTACGAGAAAGTTCGGAAAAACTAAGTTTACGGAACGGAAAGGCTACTGCACATATAGCCGTATACAACTCAAAGTATGTTCTACAGTTCAATCTGTTACTACTTACATTATGTACGGACGTACTACCTACACGTGTTTTATAAATTTTTACTGAGCGCGTCTCGCTGCTCTTTTATATTTCCATCAATATAGACTTATACGCATTTTGCACTTTTGACTTTAACCAGTTATAACAGCCGAATGAATGTTTTTATTGAATAACAGCAATTTCGAGCTTTCCGCTATGTACACTGAATTATGAATTTCAACTTTAAAAGTAGCTATGAATTTTTCTTCCTGCTTCGTATTCCAAGCGTGGACTCTAATGGATTTGCATTAAATTTTTATGTGTGTATTTTCACCATTTCGAATAATGCAAACAGAAGTGAAGAGATCTAGATGACAGAAATAGAAAGAAAATTTTTCATTTGCTCACTGTTATAATAAAATAATTGAATCAAATATTATTTAGCAGCAATAATTAATTAATAATAATAGAAAATAATTGAATAATTTTCTTTTAAAATTTAAGAATTTTAAGCTTTCTTGTACAGTATTAAGATTTATAAGTTTATACGGTAAGCCATTTCAGAATTTAATAGATACCTTAATGAAGCGAAGAGGCAATTTTGCGGTCATACAGCTTATGAGCATTAATCAGTCTAATGTTCATGAAATGAATAATTATGCCTTAATTGATTGATTCCCCCGGGTAGTGTCGTGACAACTCACTATTAAATATCCAGTAATCACTGATTTTTACTGCTTATAACCCCGCTTATTAGAATGAATCCCATAAAATAAAACACATTAAGAAAAACAGATTCCACAAAGCATAAGCAATAACATAAAAAACAATACACTTTAACGCACAGCCAACATCCAATTAATTCCACTTCAAAACGTAAATCCCCCGGCCATCACCATAATTAAATGAACTAGGCGGCATCGCCGGCAAACCTCCTTACCCGATAATTAAGGCATCAAAAAGCTCGGGGAGAAAAAAGCTCCAAGATACTTAACGCTCTTACGTTTCTTCAGCTTGTTTACCGAGCGAGCAAGCGAGTAGCCGGGGCAAAGCCGAAGACGCAGCTAACGAGCAAAAGAGTATACAGATCCCAAGAAGAAAGAGCAGCCGAGCTCCCGATCGATCTACCTTAGTCGAGAAACTCGGCGACGCTAAGCGCGAACCAGCCGGGCGTGCATTTTTTACTGCAGCGAGAGGAAGAACCTCGAAGACGCGCTGTAATGCATTTAGCCTTCACTTTGTCGCGCGCGGCAGTGTAAGTCAGCTGAGGAAAAAGACGCGCGTAGGCTCTGTGTGTGTGTATAGGAGCGAGCTTTGCGCCCGAGAGATGCTCTCTGACGTTTTTCTGGAGCTTCGATCCGCGCTTTGACTCCGAGATTGCGCGCGGCTTTTGTTCAGCGGCACGGAGAAAATTGCCCCGGCACTGTAATAATGCCAGCTTGCCTTTGCCCGCTTTTATCGACGCGCTGCGGCTTGTAATTTTTATACTCGGGAGCTTGCGGTGCGCGCTTGCGTCAGGTGAGCAATGCCGTTCATCAAATTGCAAATGGATATTTATGTTTGCTCGAGGATCGTTAGCATCTCGCCTGATAGATCCAGTTGTCGCGCTGCTCGTAAAACACGCACGTACGAGACGTATACGTGTATACGCGCAGTCATCGCTCACGGGCGACGTGAATTTGATTTAGCAATCTCCCGAAACTTCGGGGCTGCGCATCTCCTAGATTGCGCCAGGCTTGAATAAGTAATAACAGAAGCTACTTTCGTCCTGGGATACGGCTGCCGTTCGCGCAAACAAATATATATATACGGACGATTCCTCGTTTTTCCCAGCGCACTTCAGAGGGGCAGAAAGAGAGGGAGCCAATCAACATGACCCAGAGGCCGCCGCTATGCGAACAAACTTGCCACGCGCTCAAGTTGCGCCTTTGAGGAGAAAAGTTCCTTTTTTTTATCCTGAGAAGGGTGGGTATAGTGCGGCGGCGTAATATCATTTTTGGCCTGCAGTGCCGGTGATGGATGAAGTGCTTGCCTCGGAAGATGCTCGGGCTGATTAAATTAACGATTTATCGATGCTATCGGCGTTATTAAAGGAAAGTTTGTGGGGGGTACATTTTTCTGATAGGAATTTAATGTAATTCCGGTTTTTTTGCGCGGTTTTAAAAATCGATAGTTGTCGGCTGACTATATCGAGCATTTTCCACTTAATAGATGAAGAAGATTCTTATGGAAATTCTGATGCACTTTTACTTTGTGATAAACACGATACATTTATGTGAGGGAAAGCCAGGTAAAACCGGAGAGTATCAAGTTAAACCTGATACCTTCGTTTAACTAAAACTGAAGCTTGCGACTACGCTCAACTGTATTATTATAGCTGCAAAACTACAGCTTCATTTATAACAATTTAAAATCTTTATTGATTCGTAATAATGGAAAACCGAAAATTTTTAGTAAAACTTTTTACTTATATTTTTTATTCATGTTGCTTGTTTAATAAAAATTTGTTTTATTTTTTATAATATGATGGTATATTACATAGTCTAATCTTATCTTAAATCTGCCAAATCGTCATTTTGTTAAATAATATAAGTAGTTAATTTCATGTAAA
>JAPYZB010009609.1:0-10398 GCA_030522745.1 Eupelmus kiefferi | reverse complement strand
TTGAATTCCACGGATAATTTACGGCAAATTTACGGCAAATTACGCACCTATTAGTTTTTCGCTCCGTGAAAGTTGTCCTGCCAACTTCATGGGGGTGCTTAGTGTGGACGAATCTATAATTTTTATTAAATTTACAAATTATTAGATATACAGAAACAAAAATGTACTTTAAACATTCCGTCATTATAATAATTATGTACACTCGGAAAGAGCATTCATCATATCATAATGGAAAAGTATGAGGTCTATTGACCAATCAGTGCCTCGTGCTACTCCAAATTTTCCGTTTATTGACGAAGGGTACGCTATTGGTCCTTGCCCCAATAAATTAGATAATTCCTTCAATGTTCTTGGTATTGGTGAGGTGATATCATTTTGAGCCCTTAACATTGCTTGGGAATAATATAGATATCCTTTCATTCCAAAATTAATTTGATCATTTATAATAAATAAGGATTATATCTGCAAAATAATTGCATACAATAAAAACTATTTTCATTTATGATTGCATTTGGCAAATCATTAAATTTTTTTACATAAATTTTGCCATGACAGCTATCTGAAAATCGTGTAACCGCTCCGCTTATCTCCGTATAGTAGACAAAACCGTTGTACAGGAATCTAGCTGTCTCCCACTCTTTTCCAGCTAAACGGTACGTATCATTAAATGGCGCTACTACACCTTTGCAAATGTCCTGCGGAATAAAATAAAATCAGTTTCATCCAACACTTTTAATTATATATACTAAGTACCAGAAAAGAAGAAAAGACATGATGGTTAGGCCCCTCCCACGCCCAAATCTGTGAGATACCTGCCCTGCTCCTAAAGGAACACGAGAGAGTCACAACTCAGCTCACGTAATTCAAGTGACGAGTGTGCCTCTCTCATTATCCCTCCATGAAGGAAGACAAGTGAATCTACTCTTAAAAGAGAGACTGTTTGTTGCATAATACCTGTTTGGGTGTTTTTACGCAATCTTAGCAAAATTTAATGAAACCCTAGATAGGACATATCGTAAAACTTTGCTTTCTACATAAATCTGTTCACAATGAAAAAAAATGTACAAATTATAATGGCAGGACTATTTTAGCTTATTGGTTTAGCATATAATTTGCGATTGTAAAAGCCTGATAAAATATCATAAAATTATAGAAAATTATAGATGTATCCCAATACGAGGCTTGAGTTTTATGTATATTACCATACTTTTACAATTGCAAAGTTCTATGATATAAATCAATTAAAAATATTTATGCCTCTACAGTAAATGAAAAAGATAAAAATAAAGAATCTACTGTCCATAAATGAGTTTTGATGTATTATAAATAATAACAGATGTACGCATTATAGAAAAAAGTTTAGTTATTCAAAGATTCTTGTAATATTTAAAAAAATTTATTAACGACTTATGAATTACTCATTCAGAAGGTAAAGCTATACCCGAGGAAGCAAAAAGTGCTGATTTATTAAACATTTCATTACGTAACATAAAAACGTAAATTCTAAAACCATCCTCACACATTCCAAAACATTGATCATTCACCCGAAAAGTATCTACGCTCCCGATTCAACGTCAACATCCCAAAAAGACTCACTCATCTACAGCCATCCTTTCAAAACATCGAGCACGCACCAGCCGTCCCTGACCTCGCGCGCATAATCATCGTCCAGGCGCAGAGCGCGCAGGCAATAATAACCCTCGCGCATACGTTTCATCGTATAATTTCGGCGGCTCCACGAGCCGTCACTAGTCCGCAGCGGCCAACGTTTGCCCTGGCTCAACACGCGCTGGTTCTCGATCTGTCTCGGCTTTACGTAGTGGGTGGGCGAGACCCGTGCACGCGTTTATACAGCTATATACATCGGCTGGGCAATATAGCTGGCGGGCAGTCCCCGACTGACAGTAGACCTTGATCGCGCCTCTCTGATAGGTGATTGATGCGTCCGGACAGCTGTAATGCACACTCGCACCGCGATATAATATTTGTTTCGTTAATAGTGTCCCCATCCCCGGCGCCTCCTTTGCGTGTGGCTGAAGGGTGTACCTGGTGTGTTGTTGCGAGTCTGGATGCTTGGGTTAAGGGATTTTAGAATGATTAATGGAGGCCTGAGGAGGGATTGATTCAGAAAAAGGTTGCTTTGACAGTTACGAGGACTGGAATTATTGTAATCTTTGAGTTCTAATATGTTGAAAGTGTATTATGACTGATTTGACGTAATTAGACGTTATTAGTACCTTTATTAAAGGAAAAATAAATAAATAAGTAAATAGATAAATAATCATTTACATTTTAAATTTATTCTAAGCTTAAGAAAGTTACATATATTTTATTGAAATAATTGGTCAAACAAAACTATTCTTAATCTATTCGATCAATCAGCTATTTGATTTTCGTAAATAACATGTGTATCTCTACGAAATTATCCAAATAATTGAATATGATGTCTGACAGATGTCGGGCATACATCGTATGACATGTATCTGCTCCGAATATCCAAAGGTCAACGTCAATGTTTGAATCTAAACACGTGTATTTTCTTTTCTTCGGTTTATGAAATCAGTCAAACGTTCGTATAATACCGAAGCCAAACATTTCACCATATTCTTTATTAACGATTAAATTCGAACGAACCCGTAATAAATTGTGTTTAATTTTCCACGATATATTGAATATCGAAACGAATTGAAGCTCTTCCCGTTGTTTTTTTCTTCCTCTTTTCATTTTTTCGTTCACCCGCTCTTCCCTAAAAAATAAACTATTTATCTACTTATCGACAGTGACGCGTGCACACATCCCCGCTGAAGCATTCAGCGCAGACGGCGAAAAATAAAACTTGCTGGCCACGCAAAAAGATCGGGGAGCAAATTTTCTCTCGTTACTTGCATGCGTCCAGTGTTATTTGCTAGGCCGTGAGAGAAAAAGCAGCCGCTTGCGTCCGGCGATAATGAAGGGGGATGCTGCGAGAGGAGGTAGGAGAGGGGAGCGGGCCAGGATACAGTAGGCAAGCGGCCGGCGGAGCGGAGGGGCAGAATTTTAATTAACAAAACGCGCCAATAGGCGATGCTTTTAATTGAAACCGCGCGCTCGCGCGCTATACCGGACTGACAACCTAATTTTTGCAAGGCGCGCTCGCACGGAAAATCTCGACGAGCATTGAGCCAATCGACATTATTCGCAATTTGCCACTGGCGACGTAAAATATAATAAATTTCGTTCATGCGGTGCCGCGGCCGCTTCGAATAGATTTTGAGTTATTAAATCTGTTTCGTTAGGAGGACAGAATAAACAGTGCCGGAAGAAAATATTTCGGTTTTAAGCGCATCGTTATCGCGAGCATTTAGCGAATTCACTTATGCTTTGAAAGTTGAATTTAAATAATACGTTTATTTATGTAATGCTATTATCTAACTTATATTATGTAGACTAGTTTATATTAATTTATGCATTTACGCAAGACTATTTCCTTTGTACATGATATGAGCAAAATTTTTTTTTTCGCACGCCGACCGCGAAGTTTGTTTTCGCGCACGCTCGAAAAGAACCGCGTGCGCGAAAACGAGCTTTACGCATGTCGTATAAAAAAATTGTATTCGATACTCGAGAGAGAAAGTAATTTTAACCTCGTGTGAGCTTTTCACCCTCGCTCCGCTCGGGCGCAAAAGTCTACACGAGGTTAAAATCACTTTCTTGCACTTGTATCGAACCGTATTTTTTGATACGACGTGCACAAAGCGAGATTTAGCATACGCTTTGTTGCTCGCGCGTGCGCGAAATCGAGCTTTGCGCACGGAGTATCGAAAACAACTATTACGCATCGAAAAATTCAATTTACACACTTTAAACTTGAACGGATAAAAACTATTTTATTCTATACTTAAAATTTGGAGAAAAGCTATTTTTACTTTTACTTAAAATTTTCCTAATTTTGATATCCCTTTTTTTTTTTTTTTTTTTTTTTTTTGTATAAAATAGTTTCTTAACAAATATTTTGATTAAAATATTTTGAAATGAAGTAGACCTGTATATTTATTTCTAATTTTTAATTTTTTACCATTACACTTTTAATGTTTTAAAAATATACAAAGGCGCTTACTATATATATATCCTGAAACAGTACTATTTTAGAGAGAAAGTTGATAGGCATTCACAAGTATAGTGCTCATAAGTTGGCATCATCACTTATTTAAGGAAGGGGATGATTCTAAAATCATAATACGTGTATATCTTCTATTCACAGCTTTTAAAGATAGTACACCATCTTAAAAACTCTACAGTAGCAGCTAGAGCTTCCGACAAATAATTCATTATTTACAACGAAATAGAAAGTCACGTAACTCTTCTTTATGATTTCCTTAAATAAAATCTATTTCTAATTAATGCCCAAGCTGTGGCAGAGTGAGTTAGTTTAATTTCTATTCTTCTTCTTCCACATCGATAGGGGGTTGAAGTCCGTGGCGATCCGAGCTTGATATTCTCCACGAGGCTCTCCGATTGACTGTCGAGGCGAGCTCTCAGCGAAAAGCGACGCGCATCCGGTTTCACGTCAGAAATGATGGATCACGGATAAATGAAGAATATTGACTAGAAATGTTTGATATATTAAAAAGCTCCTGGCGCGTCGCTCTGAAACTCTCTTATCGGCGCCTTATATTGAAACGAGACACCAGCCGGCGGCGGATAGGCACCCCTTCTTTTTTCTCGATCGAGAGCCGCTTCGTGCCAATATGCATTGTTTTCAATTTCAGGTGCTTTTTTCAGGGCAAACTCCGTATCATGGAACGGCACCTAGATTCTTCGATAAACTTTGCTTTCGTTGATATACGCCGAGTAAGCTGATTTGTGTGCCGAGCTGCGTTTGAAAGAGCGCTGGGCGCTTAGCAGTAATAGGCTTTTACGAAATGAGGTGAATCTCGGAAATTCTTTATTAAATCGATTTTACTTCGATTGTTTTACATTGTTGAAGCGCTGCATTAATGAAAGCTAAGAGTTCTTCGAGTCATTTCCTTTTTTCAAATTCTTTTAAAGGCGATTGCATTTAAATAATCATTTACCTGCAAAATTGTTTATAAAAATTTGTAATGTATATGCAAACATATCCGTACTTTCAAGTAAGTAAAGATGTTTATGATACTCCGTGCGCAAAGCTCGATTTCGCGCACGCTCGAACAACAAAGTGTATTCCAAAAAATACGGTTCGATACATGAGCGAGGAAATGATTTCAACTTCGTGTGG
The DNA here is from genome assembly GCA_030522745.1 of Eupelmus kiefferi. Classification (NCBI taxonomy): domain Eukaryota; kingdom Metazoa; phylum Arthropoda; class Insecta; order Hymenoptera; family Eupelmidae; genus Eupelmus; species Eupelmus kiefferi. Next base: position 5,162 of record JAPYZB010009609.1, on the reverse strand, counting down.
CCTTTTCCAAACGTCCACATGAAGTTGAAATCACTTTTTCCCACTAGTATATCGAAATGTACTATTTAATATATTATGTGAAACCATCATAATTTAAAAAAAATCGAGTGTGTCTTCTTAAATTCACAATCAAAAAATTCTAAACAAATGAAATATTTCCAATTTATATTTACAATAATAATAATATAACAATCATAATAATAATAAATTTCGCTCAACGATAGATTCATTTAAACAAAGAAAAGTAGTTAATTCTCACGCGCCAGCCAAACGGTCGCCCGAACCAACAGATCCCTCAGTCGGCATCCAAAGAAAAGCCAGCCGTTCATTCACTTTTTCTACAGCTAGAAGCCAGAGCTCGAGTCGGGATCCCCCCGAAAATTTGTCCAATTCACCGTATTTTGTGTAGCTAACCCTCTTAACGCCGCTAAGACTCCAGCGCCGCGCGCGCTCTCCTTTTTTCGCTCCCTCCTCCACCTTCCGGCTCTCTTCGCCAGCAGCTCCTATATACCTTCGTTAATGAAGATTTCGGCTTGGCGCGGGCGCGAAGCCAACCTGCCGAGCCACACACGAAGATCAAATTGATTGGGCTGTGTGTAGGTGTGAGCGGCTGTGTGAGTCTGGCGCCTCGATCTAGGCGAAAGAAAGGGATCCTTTATCCGCAGAACCGCGAGAGACTGCGAAACAGTCCCGGGGGTGTATCCGAAAAATTGCGCCCAACTACTTATCCCCTCGGAGTCGGGGCGCGAGCGCGAAACGAGCCGGGAAAACCAGAGCGCCGCGCTCGGCGAGAGCAGTGGAAGATTAGGCGGTACGTGGGAGCAGATGAAAAAGACGAGAGGAGCCGAGATGAAGATGGAAAAAGAGAGAGTGGGCTATTGGGTAAGCAGTCGGGACGATGCGCGATTTCATGTACTTATTTCTTTCTCCCCGGCTGCTCAATTCTAATCTAGATAATAGTTTTTTTCTCGGAGATGGTATACAGGTTCAAATTTGTATGGCAAATCTAAGAAAGTAAGTTTTTATAAATATTTTTATATATATATTCAAATTTCTTAGAAATCATTAAGATGATTACTTAATTGCATTTGCTTAATAAATTTACAATTAAAATTTTTTTTTTACATTTTGCTTAATATACTTAAATTTAATTTTAATATTTAATTACCTGAGTATTATTTATCATAATTTTATTTAAAATCGAAGATTATTGTTTGTACAGAAAATTGATAAATTAATAAAAAAATTTATTTTAATTTTAAATTTTATTATTGTAGGATTAAAAGCAGTTAGAGAGCAGCTTTCAGTAATGATTTGCAATAGTTTAGTGTTATTTTCAAGTAATTATCGCCAAGGACAAATCATCAAACCTTCAACAGCCTTCGAAATAAAAATATTTACAAAAAAAAATGTAGTTACAAAAAGTCTAGATATTATCGTTATTGTGCTTTAAACATATATAGATTGAAAGCATTTTTAAAATTCTATTTATAATATACAACTTTTATAGAGAAGGAAAAATAAAATCAAGTCAATAAAGCGTAAATAAATAAGTGAATCTACGATAGAAACGAGAAAAATAAAATACAATATTTCAAGAAAATAAACAACTAAATTTAAAATTACCAGTAACATTGAGAAGGCCATTGAAACAGAAAATGTTGAAGAAGACGGACAGATTGAGCGCGCTTGGTAGCCAAAAATCGAGCTTTTTCCGAGGCTAGGAAGCAAGAAGGGGGAATGCAAGAGGGAAAGGGAGAAAGCAAGATAGAGAGAGACAGAGAAAAGAGCTTGCGGTGGTTGAGCTTTCGTTCTCTCTCCTTCCTGTTGGCGTTGGTTGGGTTAATCAGTCGTAAATGGGATCAACGAGGAAGCTCGGCTGCGCGCTAGTTGGGGACGTATCTAGCCTCGTAGTTGTAGTGGCAGCGGCAGGGCACACGAAGCACTCTAGTGCTCACCTACACAACTCGACCCACCCACACACACAGACACACACACACACAAGAGACAGTAGTGGTTCACGTGCGTCGGTATATACGTGCCTGAGCGCCATCGGAAGCGATATCTGGCTCGCTCGGCGCGGGAAACGTACGTTTCGGCGTAATCTTGAGGGTGGGCCGCGGGTTTGCGCCGCGCGCGCGCACACGAGGCTGTTAGACTTTTTTTTATGGACAGCGCTAAAACCCCGGCGGGCTCTGCTTCTTCCTCGCTCTTGCTCTCTCTCTCTCTCTCTCTCGCTTCGCCTCGTGTGGAAGGAAAAAAAGTTGCCCGCCAGACTAGAGGGAGAGAGAGTCGGTGCGAAAAGGAAAAGAAGGCGCAAGTGAAAGCGAGGAGCCGGGCCGGGGCGAACGTCTCGGGAAAACAGCCAAGCCGGCAAGATTGCCTCTTTCCTAATTTATAACTAGGCGAGGCTGGCCTTAACAATTTACGCCTCGTCCTATATACCCTTTTTGCCGGCAAGCACCGAGGCTAGAGAGCCGCGCGCGCGCTCAAGCTCAAGCTCTAGACGACCTACGACGTCCAGGACTGTTACGCTGTCGAGACACAAGATTGGCCCCTCCAGCCTCTCTCTCTCTCTCTCTCTCTCTCTCTTCTTCCTTCCTCTATCCTTCTCTCTCTCTCTCTCCTCCTCGTTGTCTCCACGCTTCGCCCCTGTACTAACTCACTTCCGCAGCCGCGTGGGCGGGGGCTCTGCTGGCTCCCAACTTTCATCCCGCGTCGAATTCCTAGGCGAAAGATTTACGTCGTCCCGTCAGCAGAGACGGCATCAGACGACTTCGCGCGCGCGCTCAGCTCCCTCGCTATATGTGGGTATTACACGCGCAGCAACGATGCCGCACGATGAGATCGTCGCTATTGCGATGCGTAGATTTTGAGAGGGCATGGAGAATCGGATTCGGATTAATCCAACTCGTCGCGGTTGCTGCCTTGACGTCGTTGGGATCGATGACTTGGGGAGCGGATGTTTTGGCGGATGATGTAGATTTTGGATTGATGCGGGTGTTTAGGAAATAAATTAATGTTTGGTTTAATTTTGATGCGTAACGGTGCGTGCAGTCTAGAAAGATTTAAATGTCATTTTCGTTGATAAAGAAATTTTAATTGTGAAATAAAAGGTGGTGTAAAATTTATGATAGTTTTAATTGTTAATGTATTTTTCTAAAGTACAAGTCCAAAGACTATTCATTAAACTTATTTTTATCTTTTAATAAATTATCTATAGATTTAGTAGTTGGCTATTAGCTTAAATAATATAAAACAATGTTATACATTTACAATCATAGTATTATTATTTTTACCATTGCAAAATCTACAATTTCTTACTTGATCATGTTACATTTCCTATTCAAATCCATCTGATAGTATTCTATTAAAAAAAATTAAAGTTTAAAAAAAAGTAATAATTAATAAGTGTGAAATAGAAATTCTTGATCGAACAAATTGTTTGATTGACTTTCGGGAACTGCAAGTAACACATTTTAAAACATGTAAAAACTTTCGAAATCTATTTAAATTTAGTGAATACTCGAAAGCCGGGAAATTAAATTTCCTCGGCGGGAGCCTTCGCTGACTCGATTTTCACCTTTCGTTAAATTTCCAACCGGTAAACGATCGATAAATGCATTATTCAAATTCCCGTCCTTTTATTTGTCGATGACTGCCATTTGTGGAATTCGACGTCGTCATATTTAATACATGACCGCGAGAGGACGAGAGAGACTGGAGATAGAAAGAGAGGGAGTGGCGGGACGATCGGCATTCTTCGATCGGAAGTCAACTCCTATAAGACTTCTACAATCCGCACGGAACGAGAGATATATAGAAAAAGAAAGGTGGAATACTAGAGACAGTGCAAAAGATTAAACCGGAAGTTAAAATGAAAAAAATGAAGACCTACTGGATAAAAATAGAGCATACGTATTAAAAATGATGAAAACGGCATTAAATAATCGGTTTTGATTAATGATTGTGCTAAGAATAAGTAAAATAATATTTTCTAATGTTTTTTAATTGTTTCTTATCACCAGGGTCATTCTGAAAAAATAAACTTATGCTAGTATAAAATTTGTATTATTTTTGTATATGATTGCGTGCGTGAGTTATTATGAAATTGTACATATTCAAATCATATGACAACTAATACAAATTAATAAAAAGTAACTATTAAGTATAATTTTCAAATTGGAATAATTTTATATACTCTTGAAATACTCTGAAAAAAAATTTTTTAAAGTGTCTTCAAGGGTTATTAGTTTTTTATCATATTTTTTATTCGATGAAGCATGGCCATAAATTGAAAACCATTATATTATAAAATGCACTAATAAATAAAAACTAAATTCCAGAAGAAATCAAATCAACATTCACAGCAACTACAAAACTGTGTCGATAGAAAATCCATATACAAAAGCATACAGAATAATCAAGGCGAAACCCTCGTTTGGAAAGTACCTCAATTTTATAGAGATATCTCTAAGCACAACAAAGCAGCTCGAATAAAGTTCTCCCAGCGCGAATCCTCCCCTGCTTATTGAATTAAGCTCGAGCCGAAAGAAAGGATCTTCTCTTGGCCTTCTTTTTCGGCTCTGCGCTCTCCGAGCCAGTTTCGCTCGATTAGAAAAAAAAAAAGAAAAAATAGAGACGAGCCCATCTCTCCTTCACCCCCACGCAAGCGCGCTGCTATCCGCGAGTAAAACATGCGCGCCAATCGCGATAGATATAAAAAAAAGCGAGCGGCTTCGAGGGGCGCGCGCAGACGTGTGCGCATATATATCCGAATTGCAAATTTCATTTTCTTAATGGAGCTTCAAGTACCGGGCTATAAGCGGCTTTCCTCTATACATCTGCATACCTACATCCCCGTACGCAAGTCAAGTGAAAAAAATAGCAATACCAACGTACGAAACACAGGCTCTAGTATAAAAATGTTTCATCCTTTCCCCCCGGAAAGCTTGCAAAGCTCTCTGGCCGAAGCTAAGCCCGTATACGCGCGTGCACACCGCAACGGGCGCGCGCGCGCGCGCGTATTCGAAACAAAATTGAAATTAATAATTTCCAGCGCGCGAGCTCGACTCGCGGCGAATTAGCGAGCCGATACAATGAGCAATTTGCGAAAATTGACAAGGGGTAGGCGCTCGCGCGCGCCACTGCAGCGCGGACTT
>JAPYZB010009602.1:0-10774 GCA_030522745.1 Eupelmus kiefferi | reverse complement strand
TAATTACTAGTTTCTTTTATTCACGAAACTTAATATTTAAACTATACTTATTTTTCCGTGATGTAATTAGACTTTGCCATTTTGCGGTTAAAGACGAAGTGTATTGCGTTCATTTAAGCTAATAAGTAAAACTACTAAGTTTATTCATTAAAAGTATACTTAAAAGAGTTAAAAAGTGTAAAAGTCGTCACAAATAAATTATTATTATAATTGATTAGATCATTTCCCTCCTTCTCATTTTCATTAATTTTCATTAAATTTAATAATTTGCAGTTTCGCTCAATCAGTTCCATAATACTATGATCCGTGATATTTTTTATTAAGTTTTCCATCGCAAATTAAAATACTCTCAGTTCCCGTCTTTTACAAAACAAAAAAAATCTAAATTCGGAATCCAAAGTTAACTTCTCATCAACTCCCCTCCCATCCCTCCGGCCTTGAAGTCGCCACCACTCCCTGAAGCACAATCGATTACGTTATGTAAAACGAATGCGCACTGGGCCAATACGAGAAAGCTAATTGACCGAATGTCCCATTGATTTTCGACGGTGCGTGCGTGGAGGGATGTATGCGCGTCGATATCATTAGCGGACCGCGCGAGCGGCTGGAGTAATCTTGATTAGAGGAGCGCGACGTCGATCGCGTGAGCCCGATTGATTTTGCATTCGAGCGACGCCGCGCACACAGCTGTAATTACATTCGCTGCGTTCAGGCTGTGCGGTATTGTGCGCGTGCGCCTGACTGTGGATGAGCGCTGGGTTTGAGAGGGTTTTTAGTGTACGTGGTTTCCGAGACTTTTTTTCGGTGTGCTCTTTTTTCGTCTTGTTGAATTTTATCATTAGTGTTAGACTAAGAGAAAATTTTGAATTTTTTTTAAGGATTGATTGATTTAAATTTTGTGTAGTTTCTACAAAAAGTATTGTAAATATATAAGTGTTTTTCCTTCTTTGAACTCCTACACAGTTAGTATAGAAAAATTTTGAAATAAATAATTCTCATAAGTCTTTGCGATCAGATTATACATTTTATCAAGACAGATTAATTTTGGGGAAAGAATGTCTAATAATGTATAATTATATAATACCTTATTAAATACTCAATTCTTTGTAAAAACACTTTTTAAATGAAATGTTTGTTTATTTTATTACAATAATTTAATCAATATTGAGAACTCTAATGTACTCATAATACACTGAAAAAAATATTCCGCTAATTTAGCGATTTCGAATGGGCAAAAACTCTGTTCATGTATGAAAAGGAAAACTCTGTAAAACAACTCCTTTTTCAGTCCAAAGCTAAAATTGCCCATAATTTTTCAGAAAGTTTGCCCATATTTTCGCTAAATTAGCGAAATATTTTTTTCAGTGTACAAACAAAACGCTGTCATAACTAAAAGTACTTTGTCTTCTATTATTAAATATTATCAGTAGAAACAGTTGTCTGTTACTACTGATCGAACACGCTCCTATCTGATGAACTACATCACTATGTTTGTAGCAAGCGTACACTATTTTCTCCCTATAAAAAAACTACAAAAAAAAATCAATTTTGTATTTTCCTTATCATAAAAATAAAATCAAACCACTTATAATGAAATAACACTTCCAGTCATCCGTAACAATGCAGACCTCGCGCCAAACAAAAAGCAGGAACTAAAAAAACTTTTAATTCAATAAACATTACCGACTAAAAAGCCAGGAACCTCGGCTTCTCCAGGCCTTCGTTTTTCCCCAGCGAATTTCTCGCAAATACGATTTTAACGTCCGTGTAATAGCGCATTAGGCAAATAGCCGAGTGCATTGTTCTCTCGCGCCCGATCGATCAGCTCTCGCGCGCATCGCTCGCTCACCGTCTGCACACTCGCTCTCTCAGCGATCCTACTACGCCAGCGAGCTATATGTGCTACGATCGCGTGATAAGGAAGAAGGCCCAGGTATTAGGCATTTCGGCTTCGTTTTTTACTATGGCTAGAGACTGTATATAGCCTCGGCTTATATCGACCGATGAAATTTCGAGTTCGCTGTCCCTTGGGGCTATTTTCTTTATTGCGTATAGGTAGAAGATTTGCTTTGTGCTGGCTGTTTCAGAATTAAGCAATGCTTAATTAAAGTTTCTGGCTAAGCGAGCTACTAACGTTCTGCACTTTCCCGCTGATATTGCGATTGCCAGTTGCGGGAATTGGAAATAGCGTGCTTTTCGAGTTATAGTAATTATAAGAGAGGCTTTTAGTGTTCGTCGTTTTCGGTACCGCAGTCATAGATAAACAGTTAGATCTGGGTTCTATTTCAATGCATTAGCGTTAATAATTGATGTTGAAGGAAACAAGTGAGATCTTTATAAATTACATTGCGGACGTTTGCGTGTAAATATTTTAGCGTCGAATAACTTTTAAAAAGATTTGATCTGGTATGTTTTTATAACAACATTATTTCAATATTAAACCAATATTACTGTAATATCAATTTAATATTACCTTAATATTATTTTAATATTAGTTTAGTATTTGTTATTAACATTTTCATGATAAATGGAACTGTTGATTTCAAGCTGAACGATATATAATGTACTTCTTGTTACAATCGAGTTTCAATATAAAACTCCTGTCTATAATAAAGAAAAATTCACTATTTTAGAGTTACAGTCAGTTTATTGCTATCGATCGTAAATACTGGAAAACTCCAGCAGTCATGTTCCGACTATTCGTTTTCATTTCTTTGCTTTTGATTTTGGTACAAAAATGCTGAATTTCTTCTTGGAAGTGAAGTATTTTCCCAATTTAAAATGAATAAATAATACGGAGTTTTAGAATTTATGTCGAACATGCCTCTTATCGGTAAATTATTTAAGTTGTAACGACAGTTTTTCTAGATTGGACTATACTTTTATCGTTTTTTTAGTACTTTGTATGCAAATTTTTTTTGTATGCAGAGATAAGATAACAGTAAAATGCAGTTAAATTTTATGAAACGCCGAGATAAAGCACACATTTGTGCTGGCAAGTGTGAGTGCCTGACGTTTGCCACTTAGAAGACCTACAAGTGTTCAAATATCATCTTCGACTTTTCTTTGGGGATAAGAAAAATCGATTCAAATCTTCTACCTTCATTTCTACGCAGTTCTAATAAGTAAGGATTGATTTTTTTGCGTAAATCATCATTACTAATTATTATATTATATTTTATTACATTTTCTAAAAATTAAACTTTACAGTAATAAGTGTTAAAAGTACAAACAGATGAAATAAGTCGAAGTAATCTGCTAAAAAACTATACACTATATACCGTAACTTTTTCAAGCAAATTCCTTCCACATAAAAGCTTTTGTCATGCAAATTCAGTTTTACGTATTACTAAACACTCGCCGCATCATTGTTCACGCAATCTCTTCGAGCACCTGCATCTATAGCTGCGTAAGCAGTCTCTATACCCATCATTCTACTCCAGCACCCTATAACATTATAATTTATGCAAAGCTCTCCATCTTCTCAAGCTAGCTCTGCGAGTACCCCAACATCATAGACGTCATCGCGAAGCGAAAATTCCGCGAACCTATCCCTCGCCCCCGCCTATTCAATACCTTTCCAGTCTCCCCTACTCATGTGCCAGCCCGTCATTATACGCATTGGAGCAGGGACGTGCCGAAAAACGGAGAAAACAAAGGAAGAAACGAGGAGAGCCGGCGCCAAATTGAAAGCGTCTCCCTTATATACATATGCGCGAGGCAATCGGCCGGAATTCGGCGCGAAAAAGGGCCTACGTGTGTACCTGGCTGCGTGAGTGTGGGTTTCGGCTGGAATAGTTGGCGCGCGTATAACAAAAGAGCCGCTGAGAAGGCCGAGGCGCAGATCAAAGCCGCGCGCCTTTCCAGATATCGAGGGTGGCGAGGTGAGATGAAGAAACGAGATGAAATGGCCGTAGCGCGCGGGGAGGAGAAAAAAACGGCAAACGCGCACGCGAGGGGAGAGCCAAATTGGGTGGAGCGGGAAACGATCAGCGAAGAATATATATATGTACAAGTGTGTGTGTGTGGGTGTGTAGGTAGTCATCACAGTGTGGATGAAAGAGTAAGAGAAACGAAATTTCGTTAGGGAGGAGAGCGAGATGCGCGCAGCTTTGTCGTTGTAATAAGTGGATTATTTTATGGCTGAAGTAGCTTATTTAGCGTTATGATAGAAGCGAGATGAAGGGAAAGGAGGAAAACGTTCGAAGAATTTTTTCGACTTGTTTTGTACGGTGTAAGTGGCAAAAATAAGATAAATTGTAATAATATTGCAATTGGAGTGATAAGCAATTATTAAATCGACAGAGATTGGCGAAGCAAATACAAGATAAATTATCGTTAGATATTGAGCAATCCTTATAATAAATAAATTACTAAATCACAAAACCTTGCTACATCACGCTAATATACACTTGATTTGCTACCGCTGTACAATGTAGCATGTTATAGTACATAAAAAATAATAAGGGTCCACAATTTGACGTGAGGGAATGCGAAATGTTTGTATAAAAAAAAGGGGCAGAAACAAGGAAACGTAAAAAGATCTACGAGAAATGCGGAAAATAGGTGCTAGTGGGTAGGAATGTAGACAGTAATAGAACGGCTGGTGTGTATACGAAAAGAAGCGTGGCTCATGCGAGTTACGAGCGGCGAGCTTGGAAAAAAGTCACATCAGGAAGCGGGGAACCAAAGAGAAATCGACGAAAGTAAAATAAAAAGATAAAAAAAAGCCGGGTATAGAGAGCTTAAAAGTGAATAGCGCGGAGTTAGCGATCGAGCCTTTTTCGAATCCAGCTCTAGCGTATTATAAGCTTTTTATATATCCTTTGAGGTAATAAAATATTGCTTCATGAGAATAAAGTGGTGGAAAATTTTAAAATATTAAAATAAGCTATTTTACTTTATTTTTACGTTCTTTAAAAATTTATATTCAATATTGATCGCATTACTATAGGTTAAATTTATAAGCTTATCGAGTATGAATGTAATCCGTCCTTTCATTAAACCGATATTCTTTTATTTCATCAAAAAACGTAAAAAAATCAATATTTTTATCTTAAAAATAAATCTTACTCGTTGTAATTTAAGTAAAGCTATACTGTAAAGTCACTGTAGTTTTACTAAAGATAATATCAGATAAAAGAAGTTATAGACCATTTAGAACTACCACAGAACATTCACCTCAAAGAAAACGTTTACAGTACCCAAAATATTTAGGAATCGCAAAAAACGTAATTGATCACATCGTGACGTACTTTGTTTTCTCTGAAAGATTTAATCTTGGATATCTTTAGATTTTTTATTAAATATTATGTCATCTCCATCGAATGAAATAATCTAATTGTAATTAAATTACATAATTACACGGTGAAATAGATAGTAAAAAGTGGAATTATTGGTTCCAAGGATAAACAATTTTTTTTCAACAGTGATTTGTACTTTACGAGTACGGGACAACAGCCGAGTAAAACATTCGATTTAATAGTAGATTCTACTGAAATTTTTTTCTTTTCAAATAATGTTTTTACTCGTTCGCAGATAAATAAAATTTTCGAAGCCAATCTCCGGATAAAATAAGAGAAAAGGTTGTAGAATTGAATACTGCTTCTTTTAGTCGTGCTTTTATATCTTGAATATTCGGAAAAAAAGGATAAAAGAGATGATTTTGAAAAACTAATTCAATTTCTGAGTATAAAAGGCAAATTCGTATTCAGCCATAAACCCTTTTTAAATTTGTCTTTTTAACTAAAAATTTTTCTTTTATGAAAATTTTGACGTCGGAAAATTATTTTTTATCGTGAAATCTGAAAATTTAGCATTACACTTGAAATTTCAAAAATCTTTTCTAAAATCTAATAATCAAAATGAATTTCAACACCAAGCCAAACGATCTCACAAAACACACTAATTTTAATTCATATGTAAATTACCATAGATGCAATTACACAGCCCAAACGGAAACCCACTCTCCTTTTTTTCCCACAAAACGCAACATTCTCAAAAAACGAAAACACAATCTCGACCATCACCAAAACTCACTGTCCGTCCACTAACGACCATAACAATTACCCGGCAACGATCCCAACCCTCTCCTCTAATCCAGCCGCTCCGCGGCCCGTAAAACTTTCCCTCCCGACAACAGCTGCCCGAGCAAACAAGCCCGACCGCTGGCCAGCTCAAAACAAAACAGAGAGAGAAAAAAAAAGAAGCAGAGCAGAAAAAAAAGCACAGAGAGGCAGGTCTAGGAAGGGAAAGCTCAAGCTCGCAGCGAGCGAGTATAGAGGAAGGTAAGAGAGGGCGTCAGAGAGAGAGGGGCTGGTGCTGGCGGCGGCGTCGCAGCCGGCAAGCGCAGCCGCCGTTCCGCGGCGAGTGTCAGTTGTAGCGCTACCGCCGTTCGGGTCGCACGCGCCTCGCGGTCGGGCTCTGGTCCCCTCCACTTTCGTCGCGTATACACGCACGTGTGCGTGGGGTATACAGCTGTTTGGCTGACCGTACGCGGAACTGTTCTACTTGAGAGAGAGAGAGAGAGTTTCGGGGGTGAGATAAGGAGAGAGAGGTTTGGTGTGGGAGGAAAGTGTGGTGTGGTCAGTGCCGGTGATTGACAGTAAACACTGAGTGAAAAATTTTCGGGCTGCGCGAGTGATGGAAGAACTGACCGGGCGCTCGGTCGATTGTTTACGATATCGATAAAAGACTGTGCGGTAAAAACTTTGATTAGTTTCTCGCTAGTAATCGAGACTATATAGACGGCTTGCAAAAACCAAGCGTCTATTAACACACTGCATAGTCATTCGCTCTGAGAAAACACTGACCAGTCCCGCTCCTGCATCTGCATCGCACAAATCTCTCCCCCTGTATTTTTTTCTCCCCCGACCCTCGCAGATAGCGAGTTTTTTCTGGAGCGATGTTTGGCCGACGGCGTCCGTAGGACGTTAATCAAACGCTCCGTGGAGAGAGAGAGAGAGCCTCGCTGCGAGTGACAAACGGCGAAACGGAATAAAGCCGCCGCAGGCAAGATAGAGAGACAAAACAGCTCGTCGTTCGAGGGGCGGGGGCGAGAAGAGGGCCATTTGTTGTCGTAGGACCGGCCTCTCTCCTCCACACATCTGCGGCCGGCTAATAAAGCCCGGGCTGAAGGACTCGCTTTAACGAGCGACAATGTAAACTTATTACGCGGACATCGGTCAGGCTGGGGAGAAGAAAGGGACTGCGCGAAAGGAGCGAGAGAAAAAAAGAAGAAGGTGCTGACGCGAATTTCGCGCGAGCGGGGAATAAAGCGTTGACACGCTCGCGTGCGCGCGGCCGAGCGGCTCGTAAAGCAGCCGGGGGCAAACATATCAGCGCCGCTGGAAAAAGGCCGTACATCAGCGAGGCGGCGAGCCGAGGCCTCCATATATCCCGCATCCGATAGGAATCAGAAAGAGAGAAAGCGCGGGGAGAGAGAAAAAAAGGAAGAAGAGGAGGCAAAGAGTAAACAGAGAAAGGATTTGCGCTCGCGCGAGCGCACGCACGTGGCCGGGCCGTGTGTCAGTCTGGCTCTAAGCCGCGCTCGGCTGGCAGCTTCCGTAAAACCTGTCTCCCTCTCTCTCTCCCTCCCTCTCTCTCGCAGACTGATCCATTAATCGTCGCGCTTCGAGAGAGCAGCGCCGGAGAGAGAGATTCTATAAATATCGGCCGGCCCCTCGGTGAGGCAGCATTGCCCAAGTCCAGAGAGAGGGAGAGAGAGAGAGGGAAACAGCCGGCGGCGAGCAAACGTTGATTTAAGAAGACAGAGAGGCAAGAGCGAGAGAGCGAGAGAGAGAGTTACTTTTGTCGCTGCATCGCCGGCCGATGTAAACACGCGAGGCTCGCCGGCGCTCGGAGGAATCGAGATCTGTCGCAGCAGCCGGCCGATATGGCGTAACGCCCGTGAATATCGTTCGAAATAGACGACGCCGGCGCGAGAGAGAGAGAGTAGAAGTTGAGTCGAGGCCAAGTAAAACAAACAGCTCGCCTGTCTCCTTCTCCTCTCTGGCGATATTCCGCCGGGATTATAAAAGGGACCAGGGCGATAATATACCGGGCTATTACAGTAATAACAAAGCGCGTGCGTAATCGCGTCGCGTGGCCGCGCAATGGCCAGCGTCAACGCGCGAGTCTGTCTATAAAACCGCGAGTGTTCGACGGTGGGCAATATACATATATATATATAAAGACGGGGCCAACGATCCCTCGTTGAGGAATGAACTCCGAGGAAAGTGGAGAAAGGGACTCGAGGCTTTAAGGGACATGCCGAGCGATCGGCAAGCCGAGGAAGGCTAAACAGCGAGCTTCCAGATCCAGCATCCTGCAAGCTTTCATAACCGGGGAGAAGCTCGCTCGCGCTCGCTCCTGAGAATGTAGCGGGCGCGGGGCATCAGCGGAGATGCGGCAGCTGCTCAGCACCAGGCCTGCATCATGTCTAGGTCGGCGAAGGACCCGGTGCACAAGTGCCACTCGGATCCAGGCCAGCAACAGCAGCAGCAGCAGCAGCAGCCACAGCAGCAGCCGCAGGCTGGCTACTCGTTGGTGAGCGGCAAGCGCAACCTGGGCCGCAGTTCTGGACTGGCCGCGGCGGTGGCGAGCGCCAGGCACGTGCCCGGCCTGCCGGCCAGCGCGCCCGCCACGCGCAAATGCGTCCTCACCCTCGACGGCTACAGCTACGTTATCGGTGAGTGATGCCTAACTGACGGCCGCCTTTGTCTGGGCTTGATGCCTGCTCTGCGGTGAGCAGCGGGCTAATTGGAATTTGGGTATGTGAGGGCACAGGTGAGGGGTGAGGTGGTTGATTTGAAGGGCTGAAAGCTGGTTGCTGGAATAGTCAGATGTGGGAAGTGATTAGTTGGATAGATATGTAAGTGTTTTGGTATGCAGGAGTTGGTTTAGTTGAGGGGATCGTTAAAAAGAGGAAATTTTTAAGCCGTTATGTCGAGGATTCATTAAATATGAATTTACGTGTCTTGCCGTATCTCGTATATTCTACTTAATGTCATATTTTACTATAAATAATGACTCTCACTGCGAGAAATGAGTGAATGTTATAAAATAAATAAGCTTATCGGAGAAGTTGAATTTTATGAACGTAATAATCAAACATGACGAGGTATACGCTGATAATACCTATTTTGTCTTTAGCATTATTTATTATTTATTAAAATTAGATTAACTAACTCCTGCATGTAGCATGAGTGGTGAGCGGATTAAACTTTGGATAATGTATATCACATTCAGAAGTTAATTGGTCCAAACAGTATAAAATATTAATTGGACTATACACCTGACACGCGATAAAGAAGTTACTGTAATAAGAAATTATTAGTTGAATGTTTTGTAAATGAATGAATATTTTTATGAAAAATGACATTATTTTGTTAGGGGATCAGAAAAAATAATTTATTAAAAAAAATGAACTTAGGTATGCTTTGCAAAGAATTTTCATACTCATTTCTGCTATTGAAAGTATTTCAAGCAGTAATCGAAATACAAAATACTATAAATATGCACTTTAGAAAATAATGGATAGCTTTCCCTATTTGCGTGAAGTACCGAAATGTATAACATATAAATCGAATCTATTAACGCAACAATAAACAGATCGATCTACTACAACAGTACTCAAGTTAAAATTTCCCATCATCAACAACACAATCCGAATGCAAATGTCGCTGAATACCTTCCACAAACCCAACTCTCCCCAAACTTCCACAATCGCACCACCACTCGCATTTACATTTCGCAATGCCCCAAAACTCCAAGGCACTGGCCGAAAATCACCGGCTGCCGAACGACTCCTCCATCATGCATCGAGGCGCTTCCCTTTCCGAAAAAGCCAAGAGGTAGGGAGTATAAATCACGCGGGCCAAGCAGATGCCTCCATTAAGATAAAGCGCATTATACTCCCTGCAAAGAGATAAAACTTCGGGCGAACTTCAAGTTTCTCGCTTTTCCTCGGAGTAATTTATACATCGATCCCTTCGAGCCCCGCTTGTCGCGCGTCGGTGATAGATCGAGCTTACATACGCATGGAGTCCCGATCGGAAAGAACTGCAGCAAGGGTCGCATTACCAAAAACCACTAGCGGAGAGTGAAAAATTCGCGCGCGTTTGAATATCTTTTTTATTTCGAGAGGGGGGAAGAGCTGGACGTATATTGCGCTGATAGCGCCAGTCGATCTTCGGTGACGGCGTATTATGCATTCCGCGCGGCATAAATCTTGCAGAGGAGCGCGCGTGCAGGTCTTACGGATCTTTACTCTGCATGTGTGTATGCTCTTGAATATTCTATTTGAAAGCCATCTGTATGAACGTGTGAATCTGTATATATATGAGTGTGTGTGTTTGTGTGCATGTGTGAATGTACGTGAGTATGCGTGCATGTGTGTGTGTGTGTGTGTGTGTGAGTATGAACGCTCAGCGGATCTTTTATGTCCGCGTGTACGTCTAATATCTTACGTAATGGCCGCGGTGCTTCTTACCGTTGTTTATAAATGCGTCGGCTTAATTCCTTTATGCTCGTGTGACGAGAAGCTAAAAATTCAGGCTCGAGCTGGACGGTTGAATAAGTAAGACTAAATTATTTCGCGGTTAAGCTACGTGGAAAAAAGTTTTATGACATTTCCGAGAAACTACCGGAAGATACGCTTGTGAAGATTTATTTGAATTTTAAAATTTCTACTGTATTCCATCATTGTAGTTGCTTCATTTTTAAATTGGAATTTTACTTAACTACTAAATTTAAATATTAACTAAAGACAACC
>JAPYZB010009597.1:0-11662 GCA_030522745.1 Eupelmus kiefferi | reverse complement strand
ATGGGCGAGTGCCTGAACGATATATCAGCAATATATATATATATATATATATATATATATATATATATATATATATATATATCGATATATCGGATTCGCCCCGTGGCGATATATTGTCGATATATTGGTGAAACATGAGCTTACATGGAAATAGTAAGCCAATCAATGTCCGATGCATCGCCCAATGTATCTACGATATTTCGGCGATAGTACATTTTTTTGCGCGGGAAAATTTTATCGTGGTTTGCCCTTCAATGTATCCCAAACTTCTAAAAAATATCTTATTTTTTATTTCTCTATGAAAACACAAGTAATTATTAGAAATTTTAAATTTAATGACATTGAAAACAAAAAAGGAACATAATCATTAAGTGGAAAGGTTACATTTGAAAATATCTCTCCAATAACAACATTGATTAGTTTATTGCTCAATTAAAGCGATTTCAAATTGGTTTAAATAAATGGTTTTTTAACAAAATATGATTCAAAATTGCGATAAAATCAGATGAGATTATTTTTAAAACGGGAATCATTCAATTTTTTCACCAAAACTGAAAATCTACTTTTTCGATCGTAGCAAAACATTGCAAGTATACTTTGAGTGCACTTCACTTCACAGAACTTCACTTTGAGTGCAAATTTCCCAACTCTACTATAATAGACATTTTATTGACCCTAGGGGGCATAAAGTAGCATATTATTCCTGCAAAATATTATTCTTTTATTTGCAGAAAATAAAGTTCACTTTATACAAATATATTTCAATTTTTTGAAAATATAAAGAACTTTATTTTCGCAAATTTGTATGACAGAACTTTAGCCTTTTAGCTTCTTAAATTTAGAAACCAAAATATTAACATAAATAACGTCAAAATAAACTTTTACACATCCAAAAAGTAGCTATAGTTAAGTCGGATGCAAAATTCTAGGTACGTGTAACACAGGAGTAAAGTTATCTATTGCCTCGGGCGATGACTACCCGCGCTTCGATTGGGCTGCAAATCCATCCGCAGGAATAACTTTCGACTTTACTTCCTTGTTGCCTAATGTACTATTAGATTACTATGCATTGAACACAAAAATGGTTGCTGTTTTGGTTTTCGTTTCGTTTTCAAATACATTTTTTAACAGTCTCCTGCACTTTGCAAAATAACACTTTTTATTTTATTTGCGATTTTATTAACTATTTTTGAGATTTCTATGGAATAAATGTATTTTTTCGATAAACTACTATTTAAAGTGTAGCTTATAAAGTTTAAGATATAAAAGTCCTTTTATACGCAAAAGAATTTTTTTTAGATACAATGGTAATGTCTTTAAAAGTCGAATTAAAAATTTTAGGGACGCATGTAAAAATTCATAAAATTGTACTTTTGATATGAGTGTAAAATGGTATTTTAAAGTAATTAAGAATACTTGATCGAAAAAGAATTTTTTTAATTAAAGGCTTTTTTGTTCTTAAACTTTATAGCTCATAAAATCTTTAATAATTTCCAGGAAAAAGTGAAGGAGAAGATGATTTACTTACTGTCGCATCTGGTACATTATGCAATTTACTTTTAGAGTTTAGTCCTAGTAAAGAGCCGATCTTAGAATCAGGCGGAGTCGAACTTCTCTGCTCTCTAACGAAAAGATCGGATCCAGCGCTCAGATTAAATGGAATTTGGGCTCTTATGAATGTGGCTTTCCAAGCAGAGCAAAGGGTCAAGTCACAGATATTAACATGTTTAGGAACGGATCAAATTTTTCGACTTCTTGCTGACCCAGAACTGGCTATACTAATGAAAACCTTAGGTTTACTAAGAAATCTTCTATCAACTAAAACTCACATTGATCGAATAATGGCCGATCATGCAGCGCATGTGATGCAAGCTGTAATTTTAGTACTTGAAGATCCAGTTCATCCAGCAGACGTTAAAGAACAAGCACTCTGTATTTTAGCGAATGTAGCAGATGGAGACCGAGCAAGAGATCATATAATGGCTAATGAAGACGTTTTAAAAAAATTAATGGATTACATGGTAAATATAAAATTAAATTTTGCTACTCATAAACCGTTGCGTCAACACCGCAAAATTAAAAAAAAAATTATAAATTTACTAATATAAATGCATTTAATTATAAAATAAATATTAAGTCGACATATAATTATATACAATAATTATCTTCACAATGTTTAAAATTGATATATTGAAGTACAAATAATTGAATTGTTAAAATATCCTCGAAAGTGTTATTTTCGGCCCGGGTATGGTGAAAAATAGTATACGCACCACGGGAGGTAAAATGGCAACCCCATAGCACATGTTTACCACCCTCGCCTTTGGCTCGGGTGGCAATTTACATGTGCTATGGACTCGCCAATTCTTTACCTCCCTAGATGCGTAATATACTAATAAGTGAAAAGAAACACGGATTATTTATTTTAGTAGTGAAATGGCTGTAAGGATTCGTATTTAAATGTATATGTTATATGTTTCAGATGCATAGTAATGTTAAATTGCAAGTAGCGGCAATATTTTGTGTATGTAATTTAGTATGGCGAGAAGAATCCGGTGCAGCACAACGGCAATCGCGATTGAAAGAATTAGGCCTGTACAGGATTTTACTTCAACTCCGACATACAAAAGACACACAACTATTTGATAAGTAAGAACTCACACATATTTATATAACGTTTAAAAAAATCCAAAATACTTATTCTGTTAATGAAAAGTCTAACTATATTTATCTGAAAAGTGTTAGATTTTATATTTACTCAAATTCTCAACCACAAATACTTTTCATCAATAATAGAGAATTTTTAGTATCATTTATTTAAAAAAAGCAATATTTACAGTAATTTTTACTTAGTTTATTAACATTCATCATATCAGAACATATTATTTTATAAAAATATAAAGTACTAAATTAAATACATTTTTTACAAAATTTGTATCAAAATTAGTAAATAAATAAATCATATTTTTATTTCAACATTTTATCTAATATTCATCTAGCAATTAGTTAATATTTTACACTGCTACATTAACTTACGGAAATTATTCTAATGATATAATTTTTCTAGAATTACAATATTATTACTAGAATTTTTCTTAATTGGTTGAATTCCAACAGAGAATTTTGTTCACTATGTCTAATTTCTACCGATCTTAATGTCAACAATAATGCGGTCATGTCAAATATCTTTTTTTTAAATTATTTTCGGAAAGTTTCATTAAATTTTAATATTTCAAATAAATAAAATTATTCTGAGTTATTCCTAATAGTGTATGAATAACCTTCAACTCTTTAGTGTAGAATTATTAGTTTAGCATGATATTTATCTATTTGGGAATTAAAAAATAATCAAAAAATAATTATAGATAATTTTTAATAAAAAATTAATTTTTAATATTTTTTGTTTCAGAGTGAAAACTGCTTTAGCCCAGTTTTTTGACGCTTAAGGATCCGATGAAATGTGAAATTTTTTATAAATTTCTTATTTCTTACAATTATAATTGGTCGGTTAAAACTTTTATTAATTAATAATAGTATTTGTATTAAATTATTTAATAGCTTGAAATTTTAATGATATAATTTGTACGAATGTTTTATTTTACGTGCTGTTGATGAAATCGAATAAAATGACTAATTTTTAAATTTTATTGTAACATTATTTACTACAGAAATAATGATAGCAAAATAAATCATTCATGTTTTGAAAAACGATTTTGATGCTGTTTTTATTATTCACTTTGTTTTTAAGTTTAATTAATCCTTGGGATTTCCAAGTTCGGAAACGAAATTTGAAAAACTAATATCATTGTTAGAATAATTTATTTTTCTGCCCTCCGGCCGGAAAGCGCCAACTTCCCTGCCGCTGCGCGAAACATCACATGTTTGTCAACCTCGGCTTCGCCTCGGCCGACAATTACATGTGATCTGAGACATTTCTTATTTTTGCTGCCTAGGTAGGTAATATACTATTTAAGGTTTACAAAGTTTTTTGTTATAGCTACAAGGGTAGTGCTGTACTGACAACTATTTGGACTTTGTAAATTTTTTTTAATAAAAAAGAAAATACTTATAACGAAAAAAAATTGTAAAAATTACAAAGTACTTTGTAATTACTCAACTTAACTTGGCTTTAAACACAAAATTTTCTAACAAAATACACTTTGTAACCTTTGCCAATTAATTCGTTAGGTCCTGGATGCCAAAGTCAATTGGTAAATATAAAAAATTAATATGTTGTACTTCCCAAGATTTTTTTGAGTGTATGTACATGTGTGTATGTGTGTATGCGTGAGAGTGTAAGTTATGTAATCATCTACATGTCCCTTCGTAGAAAATTGGCTTTATATATTTTAGAAAGAATTTCTGGTCAAAGTGTGTAAAAATGACACTTATCTAGAAATTCTGTCAAAAGTATTTTCAGAAATACTAGATAAGTGTCATTGTAACTTCCATTGAACAAAATTCGGCTCAAAATACGATAAACTCTGTACCAGAATCAGTCTTTATTATCACATTTAACCTATGTAATTTCATTCGTTTTGTTGTAATAAAAAGATGACTCGAATATAACTTATAAATTACCATGATACTACTTATAAGAAATACGATAACTTTAAGCGATGACACCTATAAAACTCATAGCTGCATATCCTTATCAGAATCAATTCTATTATAAGTTTTACTCCTGTTCCCCATATTATAGATCAACTTCAAATCTTGAATCTTGAATTTATTTAAATAGAATTATCTTTATCCAGTTCCTTTGACAAAAACTTCAGAACTTCCTTCATTAACCCTATCAATAATATATTTACTCAAATTAATATTTAAACTTTTAATTACTGTTTGAAATATGTCATTCAAAAAGTTATTTTTTCTCATATTTCTTTTCACCACTATGTCCCTAGCTTTATTAAATATGTTATTAGAAAAAACTTCAAGTTAGTTAACTTTTTTATTAAAAATAAAAAACTGACATTTAGTATCAGAAGTTTTATGCGAACCCGAGCAAGTGGCACATTTCTCAATATTTATTCCACACCCGACCGAAAAGACCAACCTTTGTTCCTGAAATACGGGGCGAAAGTAGCATATTTTACCCTAAAATTGGATTT
Source organism: Eupelmus kiefferi (assembly GCA_030522745.1). Taxonomy (NCBI): domain Eukaryota; kingdom Metazoa; phylum Arthropoda; class Insecta; order Hymenoptera; family Eupelmidae; genus Eupelmus; species Eupelmus kiefferi. Next base: position 6,548 of record JAPYZB010009597.1, on the reverse strand, counting down.
GTGGGAAAAATGCCCTGGTAGAAATTTCTACAGAAATTTCTACATCCAACTTTAAAAATAGGCTAGTGGGTGTCTAATTCTTCACAGTTGGCCAAAAAATGGCCAAAAAATGGTGAAAATTTCTACCAGGGTGAGCATGAAACAAAATGGAAAAATATTTTCGTAAAACTAGCAAAAAAAGTGTATTGGTTTCGAATTTTGAGGATTGCACACCTTATACTTTATAGGGATACGTAAATATTAAAAAATTCCTAGAGGGACTACAGGAAAATTCAACTTTTAGATGTATAGCGCTTTTATATTTAGATAAATTATGTTAGACATTTTTCAGACAAAGTAATTTTAATGGATTATGATATGGAATCGCATAAACGTAATAATATTATTAAACTATAATCTCTAGTTCACAACCAATTTTCATCCTCAAGATATAAAAATCTTATTAAATAATCTTGGTACAAAAGTGGTTACCTTGATGTAAACCCTGGAAAACTCGAGAACCCTGTCGACTTCAGCTTTGGCGATTCTTGCAAAAAGCATTGTGAGATTGAAGGCTGCAGTAATATTGCAATAGTTCGCTGTGCTTGGTAAAAAAATCTTTATGCTTCAAACACTTTTTCGAAGATTACTTTGTGGACTTGGCGTTTGTGGGTGAAAATATAGTTGGAAAATTTAGATTTACCCGTATAAAATATAAGGTGTGCTGTCCTCAAAATTTGAAACCAATACACTTTTGTTGCTAGTTTTACGAAAATACTTTTCCATTTTGATTCATTGAAAAATATCAAATAGAACCGAAGATATTGAAAAAAACATGATTTTCGGGGTGGTTTTCATCCCCTAGAAGTGAATATTAGCCAATAAAATAATACGCAACTGCTACTTTTCAGTGCTTTTTAACATATCACAATTGTATTATTTGTCTATATTGCTTTAATAGGATTTAGGGGTATTTCACCCCTGTAATAAAAGATTATGCGGAAACACTGAAACACGTCAACTTTCTTTTGTCATTCTATATTAGAAAAAAATTTTTGTTTTACTTTTATAACAGTTTTGAAAAATTTTAGACGAAAAAAATACTCGGAAAATATAGTTTAACCCTTATTAAATCTCAGGGTTGCAACCCTTATTATCGAAACCTATATGCTTTTGTTACGTTTTTTTACGACAATTCATTTCCATTTTGTTTTATTGAAAAATATTGAATAGAACTGACGATATTAATAAAAATGTTATTTTGAGGGTGACTTTCTGGGGTGATTTTTACTCCCTTAGAGTACATATCCGCCGATCAAAAACATATATCTTTTATTTTTTGATGTACTATCACATATTTCAGTATTATTGGAATCGGTAGTTTCCTTGTTAGCATAATAGTTATTCAACTATATAACTTTCTCATAAGTAGTCTATCCGCGCTCGTCTTACCTCGTAAGTGACAAAGCAAAATCTCAAAGTCCAAATCAAAGCAAAATCCTCGTTTTTCCTTCACAATGCAGTTAATTCCAAGAAATCCTGCAGCCAAGCCAGCTACATGTGCAGCAAATTCCATCAATTCAACTCTTTCCAACCTCAAAATTACAGTCGATCCTCCAACTCCCTTCCAATCAAGTGAAGTGTAGTTACACTTGAATGTGAGCGACAACAGCGTACGTCGCGTGTGGCCCTTATCCGTGGTTTCTCCCTGGTCAGAAGGGATAGAGAGGGAGCGGGGATTTATATTAGCGATAGGCTGAGATTTGTTACCGTGAATGCGGTTGGTATTCCGGATAGAGTCGAACACATCGGCATAAGGCTCCTGGATGCGGCTGGATTTTCGGACAGCTTGCTGTTCGTTTACAATCCCCCAAATAACGTACTTAGTCGTCCAGGCCTTGGGAATCTCTTACGGTTCTACTCGGCGGATGGCGCGTTGATCATGGAGGATTTAAACACCCAGTATCCCTTATGGGGCAGTGCTGTCCCGAACCAGATGGGAAGGGGACTGCTATGCTCAGCGGGCTTAGCACACCGTGTGCGAGGTTCTCCCAGACTCCATGAAAAGTGACCATTTCCCTATTAGTGACACAATCGATGAGTTCGAGCGGGTTGAAAATGTGGGTGGTTGTAAGTTCGATCTCTCACGCATGGATTGGCTCAAGTTTGGCGAGATGTCCGAGAGGTTATCCCTTAATGTTCGGATAATTGTGGGTATTTTTTACAGTGAAATAAATAAATTTGATTTAAGGCAACGTACAAATAATACACTTAAAAAATGTAGTAAAATTGAATAAATATTTATTTAAATACTTCCAAATAAGCAATTAATTTTAAATAAATATCTACTTACGATTAATAAATATTAATTGGAATCAAACAAATATTTATTTTCGAGTATTGAAATAAAGAATCTCGTGGAATTACGTGAAATGTGATGGTCACGAGAAAGCCGACACAAACAGCATTTCTCTTGTGTCAACTTGAAGAAGAAAATGAAATAGTTGTAAAATGCTCTGATACGGATATCCTCGTTATCATTCTGGCGAATATGCAAAAACTATCAGCGACACTGAAGATCTAGATATTGTACGGTATAGGAAACAATCGACGTTGTATTAATATCAATAAAATTTATAACGTTTTAGAAAGCATAAAATGCTTGGGCTTACTTGCTTTCCACGCATTAACCGGGTGCGATTTTAACCCTGCATTTTACCGCAAGGGAAAAAGGAAACCGTGGCAGCTCTACTCTGAGAATAAAGAATTTCAACAAGCTTTAATAGCGTTGCAAACCCCAGACTGCGACAATTACGAGAATGCATTTACCACCTTGGAGGAGTTTGTATGTAAAATGTACGCAATCCATTGTATCAATTGTATACAAACAAAATCGAGCCAACAGATGTATTCAAATAAAAATTAAAAGCATCTGTGGTCGATATGTTGTCAACAGCTTATCAAAAAAATGGCCGTCAACCGCGAGTTCGTTCGCGGTCGTGAAGCCTACTCCTCTCGACGAAAACCTCAATAGAGATTAATACATTATTATGTTAACCCGACATACATATTATTTACTATTACAGTAAAGTCTTGAAAAGGGAGGTTATTAATCCCTCCGAAACATTGACTTGGTAACACGTAAATAAATATATACAACAACAACTTGGTTCGCGTAGATCAAAAATGATTTTATTTATAATTTCTATCTACCTCACATTAACTACGACATGCGAACGATAACTTCCAATTACAAAAATTAAAAGATTTTGATGCATGCACACTGCCATCATGCAAACGGAAACTAAAACAGCAACTCATTCGAGCCGCATACATCGGGCACATGTGGACAAATGCATTTTCTCCAGTGCCCAATAATCCTTTGAATGTTGAGGAATTCGGTTGGTGCTGCGTCCTGCTTCCGATGGTGGGAGTAGGATAATGTTCCTCCGAATATTAACGAAATTATTGAAGGCATTTATTTTTTTCTATTCATTCGTTTAGATTCAGGTAAAATTTTTCAGAATAATAATCAATTTTTTTAATTCCTATAGATTCAGAAAAAAGCGACCTTGAGGAACGAATAATTCTAAATTTCTAAGATGAAGATGAAGAGAATGAGGAGTTCGATGATGACGATAATGACTCACTATCAGTCAGCGGTGAAGTAACAGAAGAGGATATATGAATATATGAACTCGAAGATGTTAATAATGATGATGATTAATTAACTTTTTGATAAATATGATAACATTACTAATTTTATTTTTAAAGAATTGTTAGTCATACTTTATAAAAGAATTTTGAAAAAGAAAAAACTAAATTCTGCAATATAATGATTTTCTTTCTTTTATTTACCTAAATACGATGTAACGAAATACAATTTTTTATGTTATTTCACGATTTTTTAAGTGAAGTTGAAGTAATATGTATGTCATGTTCGTCTTCAATGTGAAATAATATTTTTTAATAAAATTCAAAACAACATGCACGTTAAAAGCCCGAAATGTTGTCAATATTTTTTGCAACTTTAAATATTATTTATAATACAATGATCTTATTTAACATGCATGCCATTTTTTATTTCGGCTTAAAATAATATTTACTAACACAATACAAAATGGCATACAAGATGAATTCACGGAATTTTAATAGTATATTTCGATACAAGCTCGCTTCGCTCAGGCGACAAACTACATCTGTGCAACAGTCACTTACTTCTGATCGGCTCTCATCCTCGATTAGGAATCTTTTGTCTCTAACCTCAAAATCATAACTTTAAGATGATTTTTCGGCGCTCGTGGCATAAAACTCGCTTCGCTCGGGCGAAAAACGTCCAACGAGGCAAATAATCACTTTCCACACCCGTATCGAAATGTACTATTTTGCTGGCGTCCTAACTTATTTTCCTCATTGTATGGTCTTGATGTTTGTGATCCCGTTTTAATTATTAACTTAGTCTTAAGCGGGAGTACATGTATTTAAGGCGCGAATGAGGGTATGAATGTGGGCTGAAGCGAGTGTGTTGGTTTCTGACTGATATTTCGCTAGGTGCTGTGCAATACTGATGTTATCTGACTTCAAAGAATGACATATTTTTAACATCTATTATCAAAATTTAACTTGTTGACTTAGTAAATTTACTATTTATCTGATTTTATATATATACTCCTAGGCTAAGTTTTATCTATACACCTAGGATTAGTCACACTGGCAATCGGTCATTGAGATTAGTATTTTATCGATATGTTTTACATTCGTTCCGACAATTTTCTAATTTTACTACGTCTTTTGTCAAATGTTATTTTAATTAGTATTGACTTTAATTTTATATTGCGATTGATAGATGTAAGTGTATATAACTTTATATTTAAATCTGGTACGCATTATTTTCGGCTATGGCCGTATAAGACTAATTTGTAATCAAAAATGTAAAAATTGTATTATATTTGTACTAAGGTGTGCAATAAACTTATCTATCTATCTACCTCAATACCCCCTGGTCCAAAATTCTGTTACTTAAATAATTTCATTAATTCCAATAATAGCGCACTAAAGGGATAACAATGTAGCGAGTACATTGCAAGCAGGCAATAGTACTCCCATTTTTCTTTCTGCGAAGGGTAGTGATATAGCCTAAATTACTTAGGTGCATGTAATCAAAACAAAGTAATTCAAAATTATGAAAAAATAAAAATTAATGAAATTTGATTTAATAAATTAATAATTTGATCGAAAGTAACTTATAAGCGAGGGAAAATCGATAACAATTTGTATAAACAAATAATTGTTTAAATGAACTTCAAAAAATATAAAAAAAGTAGAAAGTCATATTTTTAGAGGAAAACTTAACGAATCAAATAAAACTATCGTAATAAATAATTCTACGAAATAATTACTCACACTTTAAAAACTTTAAAAACAAAGAAAATGTAGCTTTGCGGCGTTTTCTTCAAGGTAGAATCTTACTCCACCTTACCTTAATTAAAAATATATTTATAGGCTTTAGTTTACAACAAAATCCTCCATGTTATCACGATTAAAAATTTAGGTTTTAGTTTATAGCAAAAAAAAATTGATAGTATATTATTATCATTATAATTTTAAAAGATTCAATGTCCATCGACTTTGTCTGACAGTAGAAGAAGTCTGCGTACTGTCAGACGAACAGTGAACAAATGCATAGAAGAAAATCTTACTTTGATTTGTTGGACAATAATTAAGTTTATTTACAAGTAAAATAATTTTATTTGTTTAAAAGAAAATAATATTATTTTTGTTACTATTAATTCCGGAAATATTTCTTACTCAAAATTAAAAGGTAATAAACAAAAAAGCATACTTACTTTTTCACAAAATTTGTAAATAAGAGGAAAAATTGTTCAGTTTTACAGTTACATAAGTTAAGATTCTAATAGTGAATTTCGATACTAGTGCAAGAAAGAGATTTTATTCCCGCGGAGATGTTTGCATCCAAGCGATACGGGGATGACAAGGGCACGCGAGGTTGAAACCACTTGGTGGCTCATGTACCGAACCCTAGTTTTTGATACGACGTGCACATAATGAGATTTAACATATGCTTTTTTGTTCGATCGCGCGTAAAATCGGGCTTCGAGCACGATGTGTCAAAATTAGAAATGTACTAACGAGTGTTATTTAAAGTTGACGCCCGAGCACTGGTGCAACATGTGCCTAAGTGCTATTAGTGACTATGCCGAATGAATTGATTATAGACATTTTCATTACGCGAGTTTGTACTACGTCTGATTATGATTTTATTGTATGAAATGTGTACGAAAAATAGCGGATTTCGCCAACGCGTTAGTCGCAAGCGTGCATTAAGAAAAATAAAACACGCTTGGGCGTGAGTTATGAAAATAATGCAAGCTGTGTGAAATCGGCCATTTTTCGTACTTACGCAAAACAAAAGCATAATGAGATACATTGCAAACATGTGTGATGAAAAAAATTTTTATGCCACTTTAACCTCAAAATCATAACTTTGAGATGATTTTTCGGCTCTCGTGGCATAAAATACGGTTCGATACTGGTGCGTAAGGTGATTT
>JAPYZB010009595.1:0-10943 GCA_030522745.1 Eupelmus kiefferi | reverse complement strand
GTGATAAATGTCTGTGATGTCCAATAAAGCGTATTGTATTTTTGAATAACAAACGCTTGGTTATTTACAGATCCTTTGTCCTGTTTTCTTTTCAGCAGCGATACCATGGTCCGTCGAAGAGCCGCGTTCTCGTCTTTGCAGGTATCGAGCACCATTTTCTTGGAGAATACGTTGCGTCTGGTGGGGGGGGGGGGTGACGGAACGCAAATTTCAATTTAAATTATTTTTGCGCCGCTTTGATACTCGCGAGAGCGCTGACGTGACTGCGCGCGTTGACTCTCGCATACGCGACGTTGACGCGCGAGCGCTGCTGAGTGTTCTTCTCTTTGATGGTCATACCGGACGCACGGAGATAGCCGAGCTGAGCCGAAGGCCTCAGAGAGAGCGAAGAGAAGCGCGCGACATCGCTAAGAGACATCGATCTTTTCCTGAAGGTCCAAGGAGTTTATAAAAAATAACGTAAAAAAGTGGTAAAATAACGTAAAACCCCACGAAATCACGGCTAGGTTTGGAGATAAGGGGGGTTCTGGATTCTTGTACACGGCGGCGGCGGCGGCGGCGACAGCGAAATATCTTTATAATATATACATATATATATATATATATATATATATAAGTGTAAAGCAAAGCATATGAATGCCCTAACCTAACGTGTCAAAAACATTGAGGAAGACGTTTGAAAAAGCTACCGTCAAGTGGTGCCACTATTCATACCGCGGTATATTTAAAAATCGATATTTTCGATACGCCCACTTATCAAAACAAAAATGTGGCCACGGAAGTAAAGCACTATATGCAACACAAGAGTAAATTCGATTAGTCACTGGGGAAATTTACCCCTGGGAGTAATCTACGACTTTACTCCCTTGTTGCATAATATACTATTACTATACTATAAATTGTTTACATACTATAAGTTTAAATAACTTTTAAAAAAATATATTTATATATGCAGAAACGTTTTGATTTAAAGAAGATTTAAGCTTACGTTCTCAGAATATTTAAATTAAATGTAAAGAACGTTCTAAAAATTTAATAATTAGAAAAATGACGATGGAAAATAATAAATAATAAATTATGAATTTTCTAAAGTATGAACGAAAAATAAATAATATTGCAGAAATAACTATAAGACAACTTAAATATGTGAAAAGTGTATATGAAATATTTTTAAAATATTAAAATTTATATAAAAAATACATTTTATTCCCACCTCAACGATAATGACCACTTATTTCCCATAAAAGGCGTGCTGAAAGTAGCCTATTATTTTCTCTTCAGCCATTATTCCCCTGCTAGTAGTCATTACTTGCCTGATAGGATGGTTATTAAAAAAAAAAATAGAAAAATTAGTGAAAAAAAAAATAAAAACAAATAAGTGGCTACAATTAAGGTGAGAATGAAGTACTATATGCACGTCGAGAGTAAAGTCAATTAATCCCACGGGAATAATATGCAGCTTTACTCCCTTGGTGCATTATGTAATATTATATATTTTATAATTTATTATAGAATAGTGATAAGTTGTTATTAACTTTGATACTTAATAGTTATATTTCACAATTTTATAACTTGATAATATGAGATGTGCAGTAAATGTTCGAAGGCTTTGATCTCACAATGAATAAAACCCAATCCAAGCTCACATGAAGAATCCTTAGGCGTAAAATTATCATGCTTATTGCCAAATTGATGTGCATTGCGTAAGCACATGGGATACTTACTCGTTATCCTATTGCCGACTATAGTGTTTACGCATTTACCATCAAATAATGTAAAAAAAATTTTAAATTGTACTCGAGCGTTTTTTCCATTATCCATACAAAAAGTATGAGGGATAAGATTTTCCACTTCAGATTTTAATCTTTTGAATTCACAATTATAAACTTCGTCGGTTTCCTTTTCATGTGCAATTCGTATAGGTCGACAAAAGCGGTAACTTTGAGATGTACTGTTTATCCATGAACATGTATAAGATTATGTAACGTTATATGCAGCTAAGCTTATTTAGTACAATAAAGTTAAAAATTATCAAATGTCATATAAAATTTTTATTGATCAAACGAAAACAAAAAACTTTAAAATAATTAATATTTGCTTCTACATATTTTTAAAAACCTATTATTTTTTCAGAGCATCAATAGCTACCACAATATAATAATAAATTTGGTATGAGAAAACTGAATTTGCAGCGATTTTGCCATTGTTTTCAATGAATATTTAATGTTGTTTTAGCTTTTGCTTTAAGATGAATTTATCTGTGAAATTTTATAAAATAATATTTATCAAATTGCTTAATAATTAATTATTATTATTACTATTAAATGAATTATTCAGTGTATTTTATTAAAGTATTAAAACTTATTATAGTATTCTTAAGTTTAGGGCACGCTTGCGCGCTAAAATGCCCTAGTTAATCAAATAACAGATAAAGTTAAATTACTTACTAACACGTATAGTGCTTAATTGTATAACAATCATACCAGTAACAAACAAATACAGGGAGGCATCGAATACTTATTATTAAAATCTTTACATTTTTGATGGGCATTGGTATGCCCTGATGAACTATCAAAGCCTGTTGTCACCAGCAACTGTAAATTTAATAAATGTTCATCATGCTAATCGTTGCAGACTGCATTACATAATCGGTCTACTGTTTTTTTTTAATAAATCTTGCAATGACACCACTACTTGAACTTCAGATTTCTGAATGTTTGAGGGCTTCCATTCGATCATTGCTTGCTAAATTTCCTTATAAGGTGGATAAATGTAACAATTTCTCTCATTACCCACATAGCAACGAAAGTTTTGGAAGCTTCCCAACGAAAGATTCAAGAAAGATTCCAATGTGAGCTTCCTGTAAGCTAAGCGAATGTTTCAGAAAGGTTACATTGGAATCGTACATAGAAACTTCGCGGAAGATTCAGGGAAGCTTACGTGGGATATTCAAATTTTTCCAATTTTGAATATTACGCGGAAGCTTCTAGGAAGATTGCCCGTAACTTTACAGGAATCTTCCCAGACAGCTCACCCGTAAGCTTCCAGGAATCTTCCACTAACCTTCCATGGAATATTCCACTGATTCTTCCTGCAATTTTCGGTGGAAGATTACAGAAAGGAATATATAAATATTCCTAAAAGGTTACCAAATTGACTTTCTAGAAGGTTACCAGATCGACTGCTGTAACCCAAATGAAAGTTTCAATAAGTTTGCATTGAAATTTTTCATGTAAGCTTCCCGGAAGGTTCTCGGAATCTTACGTGGAATTTTAAAATTTTTAAGAATTCTTAATATTACGTGGAAACTTTCAGGAAGCCACCAGGAATATTGAGTGGAATCTTTCACGAATCTTCCCAGGAAGCTTACCCGTATACTTTCAAGAATCTTTCACTAAATTTTGCAACAGGAAGAGGGATACCTTTAAACTCTACAGTCAACAATTATTTATTTGTTTTTTCGTTTGACGATGAATGTATCGATAAACGTTAAGAAAAACTTTCTAGATAACTTTGTCAAAAGGTCACAAAAAATATTAAAGATAATGTTTTTAGTATTTTCTTTAAATATTTTTCATACAATCGTTACACGTAAAAACTTTTTAATAGAAATGGATAATATATAGATTATATAGAAAATATTGCATACGTTTATCAAAATTATAAATATGATATCGCTACAGCTATTATGTAATAACTCTTTTATTTCGTGATTAACGAATATATAGTTAAGCTTCGAAAGTTATTAATGATATATTTAGAGCAAAACGTCGCAGAATGTTTTACATTAAGTGATAAATTTTCTACTAAACGATATAGTTAAAAATATATAAATTCGATTATGGCAAGAGAGAAAGAGAGACAGCGACCTGCGTAAAGGACTTGACACTGGCCTCCCACAAACCTTCGAAATTCGGCGCTCTTGACGGGATAAATACCCATTTTATGCCATCACCAGCAACCGCAGCAGCTACTTCCTGACTGATAGCTGAGGTCTCAGCAAACAGACTCCGGAGCTCTGCCTTCGCACTCTGGAAATTCTTCCTATTCTCGCTAAAGATCGTTTTGCAGAGACCCCTACGGGCAACAAATCTGCGAAACGCAGCCAAGAAGGCAGATGATGTGAGATCCGATACGACCTCAAGATGAACGACTCGAACCACCATACACACGAACACAGCAACGTACCCTTTAAAACACTTCTGACCTTGACCTCCAGAAGTTCTGATGAAAAATGGTCCAGCAAAATCAATACCAGTAAAAGTAAAAGGCCTAGCCGGCCGAGTTCGAACAGCCGGAAGTGGTCCCATCTGCTGATCAAGTGTGACAGCATTAAAACGAGCACAACGCACGCATTTACGAATAACACCTTGGATTGCATTTCAACCCTGCAGCAACCACACCTGACGAGAGAGATGGCTTTGAACCAACGTAGGTCCGCCGTGCATCGTGGCCAGACGAGCCTGATAAATGAGCTGCTTAAAGATGTGATGCTTCCCGGGAAGAATAACCGGGTATTTCTCACCTTCCGTCGAATAGGCATTTTGCAGCCTACCTCCAACCCTTAATAAACCTTCAGCATCGAGAAAAGGTGAAAGACGCCTGATAGAACTTAAAGCCGATACAGAATCTCCGGAGCGCAACGCAATTATCTTCTTGGCAAACATCTCTTGCTGAACAAGTCTCACCAACGCAATCCAAGCTCTGGCCAACTCACCATCACACAACCAAGACAATCGTCTCTCTGAAGCACTTACAGCTGCATTTCAGCGCCAACGATAAATATAAGCCAAAATCCTAATGATCTGATAAAACGATGAAAATTTCAACAACCAGACAGTCCATTCCTCAATCGATAGAGCCACAAAAACACCAACTTTTGAAGATTTACGTGCTTCTATTTCAGTAAAAGACTCAGGCCATTCAGAACACGGCGAGCACAACCATTTTGGGCCATGCTACCAAAGAAAAGACTCCTTTAAACTAGCAGGCAAAATACCTCAAGTTGCCAAGTCAGCCGGGTTGTCAGCCGAACGCACGTGTTTCCATGTGGCTAATGGTAATGATGTCAAAATCTCATTCGTCCGATTACCCACGAACGATTTCCACTTCGATGGATGACTAAGAAGCCAAGCGAGAACCACTTGAGAATCCGACCAGCAGTGAATTCGCGCCGGCTGCTTATCCAATTTTGGCAAAATATAAGAAGCTAAACGAACCAATAAGTGAGCTTTGCAGAGCTTGAGCTTGGGCAGACTGATGACCTTGATGGGCGCGACCTTGGACTTAGCTGATATCAGCCTTGAACAGCTTCCTCCTTCAGAACTCAGAACCATGTAGAGTGTAGCCGCGTATGCTCTCTCGGAAGCATCGCAGAAACAGTGTAACTCCCAGTCAACTTCACTCAACGAACCAAACCACCTTGGTATACGAATAGCTTCAAGCTGTATCAACTAACCCCTGAAATCATGCCATGCCCGCCTCAATGCCTCAGAAACCAGCTGGTCCCAGTCCACGCCCAGCATCCACAAATTCTGCAGCATGGTCTTTGCAGTAACAATGACCGGAGCCAGCCAACCTATGGGATCAAAAAGCTTTGCAATGTCTGACAGCATGGATCTTCTGGACACTTTAGAGCCTATTTTAACTCTATCAACCTTAAAATAAAATGCGTCCTCAGAAGTAATCCAACGCAAACCCAACGCTGACTCTGCGTCCTGATCACTAATAGAAGCTCCAGGGACTCTCTCCGATGAAGATCCCAAGTTGACTAACAAACCTGAATCATTCGCTACCCATTTGCCTACTGACATACCTGCTGTAGCCAGAACTGCCACTAGCTGATCTGTGACAAGCACAGCCTCGTCCATAGTGTCTCCCCCAGCGAAAAAGTCATCCGCATATCGACATTTTCAAAGAACCTCAGCAGCCTTTGGAAACCTACTCTGCTCCTCATCCGCAAGTCTAATTGTGCAGGCATTGGAAAGAAACGGTGCACTAGCCGTGCCATAAGTAACAGTAACCAAGTGAAATGTTTCCAAAGGTACCTCCAATGATCTGCGCCATACAATACGCTGCCAATCGACGTCTTGTTCATCGACCAAGAATTGTCCAAACATCTTTACAACGTCACAAGAAAAAACAAATGGCAGAAAGCGCCAACGAGTGGTCAGAATCAGAATATTCTCCTGCAACTTCGAACCAATGTGCAAAAGTGAATTTAGCGACACACCCCGAGCATCCCGTTGAGATGCGTTAAACATAACACGAATCTTGTTGCTGCCGTCCCTCTTAAAAATAGGGTGATGAGGAAGGTAATAGATATTTGAATCCTTTACCTAGTCAGAAGGTACCACCTCCATGTGTCGCAACTTCAGATACTTATCCATATAGCCCGTGTACGCCTTGGCCAGATCAGGCTGCTTAGCGAAACGCCTCTCCAGACGGCCAAAGTTGGCCTTAGCGATGCCTCTGAGAAAGAAAGGGCAGGCGTACGACGAGACGGCCCTCCTGATTGCGAGTGTACGTTCTGTTTAAGTACTTATAACACTCGTCCTCCAGCGATGTCAGACGACAAGCAGCTGGAGGCTCCTCTTCTTTCCAGAATCTTGAAACAGCACTTGTCAGTTGCAGCGAGTCACTCTTGACTTGATTGACTTTTAAGAAGTACTCCCAAATGAGATTGTCTGATTAAGCGCAAACTGCTTTGAATGTCAGTTAAGGCGACTTCGGAGGTTAGGTTAGGTTTTGTTTCGTAGTTTACAAACTACGCTTTTATATTACAAAATTTTTTGGATATTTAAGTTTTCCATCATTCTACTGGCCTCAAAGAATGGTGGAAAATTAAAAAATACTAAGAATTTTGTAAATCAAAAGCGTATTTTGTAAACTACGAAATGAGACCTATACCCTAACTTTCGTAGTCGCCTTAAGAATCTGAGGTTAAGGTAGAAAATGCCTTACTTCACCGTAACGCAGAGACGTCCAGCGCCGTCTCTTCTTTTCCGTGGCGTCACTAACAATGGCTGCCAGCAGCTTCGCGATTTAAATCGCGTTTAAAGCTCCTTGCCACGAACTTTTCCTCCACTCACCTTGCAGCCCTTCCACTTTACGCCTCGGCACGAGCTTTTTTATGTATGCGCCCTGTTTTTATTCCAGCACGCCGCGATCCCGTTTCACCTTTTCAGCTTTTGACTTTTCAATTTTCTTCACCAGCTCCGAAGATTGTCGCTACATCCTGCTCGAAGGACCAAAAAACATGTACACGCATTCAGCAAGCACGTGCGACTTTGCCGGGCGACAACGCAGGGTTATCGGGATTAGTAAAAATACAATACACTGGATTTAGTAGAAAACTGATTTAATATAATTCTTGAGATTCTGGTTACAATATTTAATGTTAGTTATACTAATTTTACAAACAAAGAGATCGCGGCGTGGGGTTTAAAACTGGAGATCGCGTAGGCGATTGTTACCTCTCCAGCGGCTCGTGCTTAACTTACTAAAAACCTATATTCAAATTCGCGAAATGGCCGTTGAGTAATGTAGGGCCGTGCGCAACCCATCGCGTAATTTTGGGAAGAGGTAATTTTAATCAAAAAAGAAAATGATTTTCTTAAAAAAATCCTATAAACTTATTAAAAAAACATGATTTTTAAAAGTTTCAAACGGATTATAGGTGCAAATTTGACGTGATCCGGAGTATAGGCCAAGCAACCTCCGAAAAAAGGGTCGTTTCGGGATTTAATTAGCAACAGGAAACCGATTATGCAGTTATGTCCGGGACAGTGCCCGAATTATTTCCCACATATCAACGAAATTTGCGAAAGCTTTCAAGCAAAAAATTTAAGGACGATTTCAGTCCAAGCTTTACATAAGCTTCTTGTAAGTTAAACGAAAATTTCTGGAAGATTACATTGGAATATTCAATAGGAGCTTCTCAGAAGATTAACGGAAGCTTACGTGGAATATTCACATTTTTGAAAATCTGATTATTACGTGGAACATTTCAGGAAGCTTCCAGGAATATTGTATGGAACCTTACAGGAATCTTTCCAGAAAGCTCACCTGTAAACTTTCAGGAATATTCCCCTGACCTTTCAAGGAATATTTCTCCAAATTGTCCTGCAATCTCAATAAGATCTTAATTTTATACGATTTTAATTGAATTGTGATTTTTATTTAAATTTAACTTTAAAACTATTTCTTTATAGATCAAGTTGAAGCTACTTAATACTGCTATATCGAGAGACCGAATCCTATACTACATCTTGAATCAATGCTATGGGGAGGGACCCCACATAGCATGAAATATAGTCAAAAAGGTTTTTTACAGAAACGTTTATAAAAACCGTTTAAAAACGTCTTATAAACAATTAAAAAAGCACCTGTCATGAGACATAAAAATATATTCAGAAATTTTCTTACTAATAATCATCTCAAAAATATTAGAAGTATTTAAATATATTAAAGGAGTAAATGTTTTGAGAAAGGTTTTTAAGATTCTTCAAAAGTATTTTCCATAACGGTTTTTGCAGCATTTTGAAACCACCCTAAAAAGGTTTTTAATATATTTTAAATATGTTTTCCAAAAAGGTTTTAGGAAACCTTTAAAAAATCTTCGAAATGTCTTCAAAAAGTTTTCGAGAAGATTTTATTAAAATTTTATGTACAGTTTCTGTCCAGCAAATCGACCTTTCCGGAAACGATCATAAGATTTTCTAAAAACATTTAGAAAAACAATTTCATAATATTTGTTTTTAAAATATTAAAAAAAATATTTCAGTTATAATGTTTTTATGATGTTTACAATCGTTATACTTCAAATCGTTCTTAAATATCCTACACAGCATGAAAGTTTCGGAAAGCTTTCAAACGAAGGCTTCAAGGAATATTCCAGATTAAGCTTTCAGCAACCTTCCTATAAGCTAAATGAAAGTTTCGAAGATCGTTGGAATCTTTCATGGAAGCTTGCACGAAGATTCCAACAAGGTTGCAAGGAACATTCTAGAAAAGATTCTACTAAGCTTACTCATCAACTTTTAGCAAGTTTCCAGAAAACTTTCATGAATGATTCCAACGTATCTTCTGAGAAGCTTTTAAAAGGAAGATTGCAGTAGCTAGTCTAGAAAGCTTAATTTAATTAATACTATTAAATCGTGCTTTTTACTCCATGTTAGTAAGAACATAAAAGTTTCTTTCATAACTTTTTCCTTTGAAAATAAATCTATTCTACTTAATCCTTATATATGAGAAAACTCGATTTCATATATGTAAGCTAGCGTAGCAGATAGTGTCTTTGCGTGCTGAGCCGAGCGTCCCGGGTTCAAATCCTCGTTAGGTCAAAAAATTTTAATGCATTTTTTATTTATGTTAAAATTGTATAATATATATACGCATGCGAGAAAATATGTAAAAAATATAATGTTCGTGCAGTATAATGAATAAATTGCATTATATCTTCACCGAAAAGCCCCAACATCGGACGAATAGAAAAGTACGTTCAAAGTGATAAAAGCTACGGATACATAAATAAGAAAACAAGCAGATGTTTTTTTCAATTTAATTTTGGATAAAATCCACAAAATATTCAAATGAATCAATAAAATATATAATCATTTCGAAACAATATAATTTATTGACTCAAATAAATAGTTTTTCTGCCATTATTTAGAAACCTTGCAAAACATCTCCCTGAAATTTTACGTGAAAGATTAGAGCAACCTTCCTTGCTTGAAAGGTTCCTATAATCTTTCCGGAAGCTTCCACGGAATCTTCCAATAAATATTACTGAAGGCTTACAGGAATCTTTCATGAAAGATTCAAAATTCTACGAAAATAATATGAAAGGTTCCTGTAAGCTTTCCAGAAATGACATGAATTTTGCATAAAGCTTACAAAATATATTCAAGGAAGATTCCATAAAAGGTTACTGTAACCTTACGTAGAAGCTTCCTGACATCAATTTGTCGCGGACATTTCATGCATCCTGGAAGCTTTCCTGGAAGCTTCCTGAAATATTCCGAACCTTTCTTCGAAGCTTCCAGGAAGCTTTCATGCTATGTGGGTATAAAAAACAAACGAATTATAACTTTAATATTAACTCAACTGTTATTATTAAGAGAGATATATGTAACTTACATAAGTTTCAACTTTAGATGAGAAGACTACATAAAACTGGCAGATTTCGATTAACTGCAATCGTCAACATAGATAATAGCGCATGGCAGGCGACTCGAGTCGGACTTCGACGGCGCCGGAGGCTGCATGCCCTATTGAAAATAGGATGCAAGATCTGACGTAAGAATTAACGTAAGATCTTACGCAAGATCTTGCGAACGAACTTTTGTATGATCGTACGGTGGAAGAGTAAAGTCGACCTTTCTTCAGTTTTTACGACAGTTCTTGCGTAAGATCTTACGTCAGATCCTGTGTCCTAAAATAAAATAAAATTTTAGAATACAATACTTTTTATCTTTTTTTATTTTATACATATAAAATATATTTAAACTATTTATTTTACAAAGTGAATATTTCTTTTATACATTTTTCTAATGATTGAAGTCATCGAAGTATATATATATTTTTTGAAGCATGAGGTTAACAATATGTTTTGAAAGACAAAAGACTACGAAGTCTTAAATATTCAATACGATCAAACTCACTTTTTATTTAATTACGCAATCAGTTACATCAAGTGAATGTGAATTATTCTTAATGATTTTAGAATTCGCTATTAGTAGTCAGCTACACTGCTTTATTAAATGTTTTAAAATTGATTAACAGCATGTTTATGAATTAAATTTCCCAGAACCTTCGTATATTTTGGACAAAATATTTAACCTCAAAGGGTACCCCCCATTAAGATAGGCAAAATGACCCCCATCGCAAAATTTGAATTTTTGTCTAAAACTAGTTTATATATGCTAAAAAAAGAGATTTTA
>JAPYZB010009587.1:0-11522 GCA_030522745.1 Eupelmus kiefferi | reverse complement strand
TATCAATATTTATTATTTTACATATTATTTATTGTAAGTAGCCACTTGTGCCACATATACATATATATGCATTTTCTCTATAGCGCAGACATTTCTTTTTCTTTGGCCCATTTCAGGAAGATATTAGATCATACAAGCCAACGAGAAGATTAGCGCTGACAGAAAAGAGAAAAAGAGATAAAAGTTGACAAGAAGATAGGTAGCGCTAACGGTAATGTTCAGGTATTTTTCTCATATATAATTATATTATTCTCTCTCGCACAAGAGGTGAAAACATTTTAATATTTATTAAATTTGAATTTGTATATCTATAGCGCCTACTGGTAGCGACCAAACCTTAGCGCTTACTGAAGTGGTGGCGGATCCTAACATCACATAGCGACCCTTTCCGAGACACGTGCACCTTCGTTCGCCGCGTTCTGTTCCTTGTTTGAAGAATCCAAGGAACTCGCTTCGAATTTTAGAAATTTCTCCCACCTTCGCGAAGCCTAGAATTAGACTTTGTCGTAGAATCGCGTTTTCTTTTCGCCAATTGCGGTTGTTATATTTTTTTTTCCATACGTCGTGCGGGAAATTCGTTTTCACGCACGCTTTCTCGTGCGGGAAGTGCCCTATTTCCGCACGGCCCTTAAACGTGCGGAAAAATACATGGTAATGTACGTAACACGTGCAGGAAGTAGGTGATCTCGCACGGGTATTTTTATCACCCTCGCTTCGCTCGGGCGACAAACTACACCCGTGCGGGAATCACATACTTCCCGCACTGGTTACGTAATGTACTATTTCAGTCAATAGCGTTAACGATACACGTCATCGTTGAACAGCGCTGACAGAGAATACACCAAGAAATGGCGACATACAAAGAGAAAATGCGGAAGCTGATGACAAGATCACGAGATGGAAGAGCAATATTTAAAGAAATCAGAGCCTTGAACCTTAGCGACCTAGAAGGATGTCTCCGAACCAGGAGATTAAAAGCTAGGGGAGAGTTGCACGAACTTCGAGAGAGACTGTTGCGCGCAAGGTTAATGCAATTGGAGCCAACGCTTTCCATCCCTTGGTATCCAGAGTGGGATGAAGTATTCGAGGTTGAGGGAGCACCAGTGAGGCCGCCGCCATCGGAAGGATTATTACAGATCGACCAGATAAATGACGAAAGAGAATCAAAGAGTAAGCGGAAGAAACAGATAGAGCAGAAAAATATTGTAGCAGCAGAAGCACACTCGAGAAGTGATTCAGAAGAACGAGATAGCGAGATTGCAAAATCAGATTGTAGAGACACCAGGATTAAGACCTAAAGACAATGATGCGATGACCACAAAGGTTCAAAATAGCGATCTCATATTGGGGGTTATTGAAGAGGAAATAGCGACAGAAATGGTAGTCTCCGGAACGTCGGCTACACCACCAATGACTACGACACAGACAACGGTGTCGAATTCGATGAACACGTGACAAACTACCGTGACAACGTTTGTAGCGAGCTGAGTGGTTCATTTTAGGCCATTAACTACGTACACATATTCAAACAACTTACTAGTGATACTAATCGCAACACAGATAGAGTGGCCAATCTCAGGGCTCAGTCAATTCAATAAAACGGCACACTTGAACAGTCGAACGATTGCGCCGACAGTAAGAAGTGTAAGTCAACAGAATAAAACTAGGGCAACGCCTAGAGGACTGAGCTTCGGAATCAGAAGAAGAGTTCCGAAAAATCTTGAGATATTAGAAAATCTGGGATAGCTTAGCGGCAAAGCCAAGACCAGCCACAGATAGACATAGTTTTCGCGATACACGGGGGCACTCTAGAGAGACGCCACGAACTACAAGGACAGATGATGAGAGTAGAGGGAAGTCGACGCAGAGAACAGACCTTAGGAGGCAAGAAGATCACCTGCCAAAGCGAGATACTCACGCCAGAAGGCCTACTCGTAGCGCAGACAATAACGATCATCAGAAATCAGCTGAGCGGAGAAATAACGTCCCAAGAAGAGAAAAAAGCCAGATAGCGCAGACGACAGGAGTCTATCAGAACACAGTGGCTTAAGGCGTAGCGAAACGGCGCGAAATTATATAACGAGTAAATCATTTGATAGCGAGAGTGAGAAAGAGTCGATTGATCGTGAAAGAAGAAGATACAGAAGACGAAGTCCTAACGAAGATAGCACAGAAGACGAATTCCTAGCGAAGATAGGCATAGAAGACGAAGCCCTAACAAAAATAATTATAGCAGGCGTTACAGGCAATATTCCGAAGACTCATCCAGTAACGACTCCGAGCCGCTGTACAGGAGCAGTAGAAGAGGAAGTCGTAGCGACCATCGAGATAGCGATACCCAGGGCAAATGGCTCAAAGCTTTCCAAAATTGGAAATTAAGCTACTCAGGTAGCAAAAAAGAGTCTGCGGGGAACTTTTTAACGCAATTGGAGGATTGCAGGCGCAATATCCCAAATTTACGTGATCGAGATCTACTTAGCGCACTACCGAAAATCGTTGAAGGGGATGCAAACAGATGGTTCCGAACAGAGAGAGATGATATCGAGACATGGCGCGAATTTAAGAAAGCTTTCAAGCACTTTTATATTAGAGAAATGGACCATCAAGATATCAAGAAAAAATTCATGGCGCGTACTCAAGGGAAAGGAGAGCCAATAGATCAATACCTAAATTGCGTGAAATTCATCCTCAATCAATTCAAATGTCCACCCTCTAGGAGAGACCAAATGGAAACAGTCCTCAGGAATTTGAGCCCGGAGTATAGGAGATTTATGATCGATCGACCACTCGATGACTTCGCAGACATCAAGAAATAAGAATGTCGTCAGTATGAGCGCCAAAAGGAAATTGACAATCGCTACCAGGCTCCGCCGACAAAGGAAAAATCCCGGATTAGCGAAGCGGCATACATAGATAAGAGTAAAACCCACAAAGTCGCGGCAATCGAGGAAGTAGAAAATAACAATAGCGTAGACCTGAAGACAAAAGGCAACAAGCAACAGTAGACTAGAAGACAGAAAATAGGAAGAAAAAGAACAAAAACAACGGAACGCAGGGTCAGAAACAAGCGGAATAGGTACAAACGCCGGAAGTATAGCGCACGGAGAGTTATCGGCGATAGGAAATGTAGCGAACCCGTCGTACTCAAACGTAGCGCAGCAGGGTAGCTTGGCGAACACGAGTTAGCAGGGTCATAGCAACAATAACAATCAACAATGAAACGCGCCGAACAGCTGGCAGACGAGACAACCTCGTTCAAACCAAAATTTAGGTAGCGCATTATCGCCGGAGGCATGCTATCGTTGTCAGATGGTTGAAAATCGAGCAAGCGTATGCCCAGATGCCTGCAATGCGTCAGGACATATAGCGTCACGCTGTCCGAACAAATTGCCGAGCTTACAAATGAGCTGCCAGAATTGCCATAGGCCAAACGTAACGCTCAAGACCTGCCCAGCGTGCATGCCG
Source organism: Eupelmus kiefferi (assembly GCA_030522745.1). NCBI lineage: Eukaryota > Metazoa > Arthropoda > Insecta > Hymenoptera > Eupelmidae > Eupelmus > Eupelmus kiefferi. The sequence goes on along the minus strand of JAPYZB010009587.1, from coordinate 8,057 downwards.
TTGTTGGCAGCGTTGGGAAACGCACAAGCAGGAGGGCAACAGGGCTCCATGTCTCCTGCAGCCAACCTGCCAGGAGCCTTCTAGGCGCTAAGAGGGCCAAAAACAGATTTGCGTTAGCGCTGACAGCAAGGTAATCGATGGCAGGGTGGTCATCGAAGACCCACAGGAAGCGTGGACGCAAATAGCGCGACATTTCTCAAAATGGAATATTAATTCTACTTTGGAGAAAGTAGCGCAGAAAGGTGAGAGGTTAGCGAAAGAAAATAAGGCGATGTTTGAAGTATATGAGAAATTAAGAGAGCCAAATTTGTCCGAGGATGAATCTGAACGAACCGAAGATTTATCAAAGGCAGATAGCGAAACTTGGCAGAAAATGGAAGATGAAGAAGAAGTGGCAGAACAAGATTTAATTGCGAAGTTGGAGAACGTAGGCAAGCAGTAGAAGAGCTGGTGATGAAGATAGACTGGCAGAACGCTGGCAAGGAGGCGCCCATGACCCCTGCAGGTGACGTGGTTCAGACTAGCGACGGTGTTGCACCCCGGTATGCAGTCCGGGGGGGCGCTGACACGGCCTTGAGTGCTGAAGAAGAGGTTAAAGAAATAGCGGGAATAGTTGCAGAAAATAGGAACTACTTAGCAATCGACCTTGCCGGTAAAACGTACCGAGCGCTGTTTGACCCACGAGCAATGGTGTCAATAGCGGGGCCAGCAGTAGCGGACAGGTTTAGGGAAAAACTGACTCCATCAGCGACTGGCGTGAAAGGTGCTACAGGTAAAAGATTTATAGTTCTTGGCGATCTGAAGGTCAACTTGGAGGTAGATGGCGTTACAAGGGAGTTGCGCTTAAAGGCAATAGAAAAGCCTGATCACGACATTATTCTGGGAATGGACTTCTGCGGAATATTCGATTGCGACTGGAGGAACAAGAGAGGTTATTGGCGTATGGAAGAAGGCCACTGGCATACGTTTGCGAACACGGATGGAGGTCAAGACATAGCTATCTACGCTTAATGTGCTGGAATCTCTGAGTTGGACGACAATCAGAAAGCTAGAGTGGAGGGGCTGGTAAGCAGAGTGTTACTGCCTCCTTCGACTACGCCTGGAGTAACGCACTTGATCGAGCATTGTATTGAAGTGACCAGCCGAGAGCCAATCAAGCACTGCTTGAGAAGAATGTCACCCAAGATGCTGGAGATCGCGCACAAAGAGTTTAAGAGGATGTTATAAGAAGGAATTATCGAGTGATCGTCCAGTGACTACAGTAGCGCCCCAGTGTTAGTGAAGAAATCCAATGGCGAATTACGATTTTGCGTCGATTATCGCTAGCTTAACAAGGTCACCAAGAAGGATGCGTACCCACTACCGAACTTGGACACAATTATGGACAAATTGCGTAAGGCCAAGTATATATCGAATATTGATTTGCGCCAGGCGTACTTTCAAGTGCCAATCGAGGAAACAAGCAAAAAGTACACCACGTTTAGCGTGCCAGGGTCAGGGCTATGGCAGTTCAAGTGGATGCGATTCGGACTCACTCACGTACCAATGACGTTTCAGCGCCTTATCGATGCTCTGTTTGGCCCAGAGCTTGATCCATATGTGTTTGGCTACTTAGATGACATCATTATCGTCACGGACGATTTGGAGAGCCACCTAGAATGGCTGGAGGTCGTGTTATTGCGCTTAGTGAAGGCAGGATTGGTAGTCAACAGAGACAAGTGTGTACTTTGATGCTTGAAGGTGCAATATTTGGGTTTCGTACTGGATAGCGAAGGGCTTAGGCCTGACCCGGATGAAATAGAGCCCGTAGCGAACTACCCACCGCCAAGGTCACTAAAGCAATTGCGCCGATTCCTGGGCATGCTAGGATGGTACTCCAGGTTCATCGAAGGAGATTCAGATAAGAAGATACCGCTCGTGCAGTTGTTGCGCAAAGGAGAAGAGTTTAAGTGGGGCGAAGAGCAGCAGGAAGCTTTTGAGAGCTTGAAGAAAGCCCTGACCGTAGCGCCTGTGTTAACCCGCGCCGACTTCTGAAAACCATTCACTGTGCAATGGACGCTAGCAACCACACAATCGGGGCGGTGCTAACACAAGAGAAAGATGATGGCGAACACCCAATAGTGTGCATTAGCAGGGTATTGTCAGCAGCCGAGAAAAACTATACCACTACGGAACGAGAATGCTTAGCGATGATATGGGCAATCAAGGAACTTCGGCCATATCTGGAGGACTACGAGTTCAAGGTCATTACGGATCATAGTGCGTTAAAGTGGTTGTTTGGACTAAAGGAGCCTCGCGTCGCCTAGCGAGATGGATCATGGAGATGCAACAATGGCGCTTCGAGATTATTCACCGAAAGGGGGCGCAGCACCAAGTCCCAGATGCCTTGTCACGATTATATGAGCCGAAAGACGAAGTGGCGGGATTCTCGGAAATAGCGGACGAAGAGTACTTGTAGTTACTCAAACGAGTACAAGAAACTCCAAACAAATACCCAGATTGGCGCATCGGAGATTGGATGTTGTACAAATTTGTAGCGTACGAACTATTGGATCCAGTAACGGACAGTGAGGAAGGATGGAAGTTAGTAGTACCGGCTGAGAAGAGAGAGAGAGAGAGAGAGAGAGAGAGAGGGAGAGTAATGAGCGATGCGCACTGCCTAGCGTCATCCGGTCATCTGGGTATAGAGAAGACTTACGACAAAGTAACGAGAGAATACTACTGGAAGGGAATGTGGTACGACGTACAGAGATATTTGAGAGAATGCCCAGAATACTAAAGATTCGAGGTAGCGCAGACAGCTTCAGCAGGATTGATGGGACATCGCGTAGTAGAGCGCCCGTGGGCAGTGGTAGCTGCCGACTTGATAGAATTTCCACCCAGCAAATCCCGATATAAATACGTAGTTGTATTCCAGGACCTTTTTACGCGCTGGGTGGAACTGAAACCCTTGCGAACCGCTGATGGCAATTCGATAGCAACGGCCCTTGAGGAGCTAATTCTTTTCCGTTGGAAGACACTGGAGTACTTCCTTACGGACAACGGAAAGGAATTTGACAATAAGCACCTCAAGGCGACCCTGAGCGAGTATAACGTTAAACACGTAACCACACCTCCCTATTATCCGCAGGCGAACCCCGTTGAGTGATGCAATCTGACCTTAAAAACCATGATAGCGACGTTCGTGGGTAGCGATCACAGAGACTGGGACCAACATCTACACAAATTTAGACACGCCGTTAATACGGCGATACAGGCAACGTCGCACACGTCCCCCGCATTTCTGAATTACGGAAGAAATCCCAGACCCGTGAAGAACTTCCGCCGAGAGGTAGAGGAGAGACAGCCACTAGCGAAGATGAACCCGGAAATATGGAAGGACAGAATGAAAAGGCTGGACGCATTGCGAGATTTAGTAGCGAGGAACATTGATATAGCGAGGAAGAAGCAGGAGAAGTACTACAATCGGGGTAGGAGGAACGTGACTTCAGTCGAGGTAAAGTCACCGTCGGTTTATGTGTTAGGAACAGGGTCGTGTCGGCGAATCGTGACGGTGCACGTGTCCCAAATTAAGAAGTATATCCCTCCGCGCGGACTACCCGATCCCGTAGCGAATCCACTAACAACTTCCCCCCCCCCCGGCCCAGGGTAGCGCTGACTGCATGCCTAACCACTGGCTTCGGCTTCACGTGCTTACTTGTTTTTTTTTTGTTTTGCTTGCGCTTACAGCAAAACAAAAAAAAACAAGTAAGCAAGTGAAGCAGAAGCCATTGTTTAGGCATGCAGTCAGCGCTACCCGCCGCCATCCGACCAAACTCCCACCACCTCCAGTTGGGCGAATGAGCTCGAAGCCATGCTCCTCGAGGACATGGCTCGAGCTAAGCGGCTAGAAGAGGAGGAGTGGGCATACGAGAAAGAGAAAGCGCGACAGAAGGGGAGAGAGATGGACGCCGCCGTGGATCACCGGATCAAGGGAATGGAGGGGCGCACCCGTCCAGAAGTGGCTGCGAAGACAGGGCACCAGCCCATGGAGACGATCCGCGAGGATCGTGAGTTCACCCCTCCCCCAGCCGACGTAACCACCCCAGCTGGCATAGAGCCTCCCGTGGAGTCGGAGGAGGGTAAGAGGACCAGGCGACCAACCCCTCTCCTGGAGGTGGCTGCCATAGGCGCAGAGCCGCAGCACCCAGGACAGGCCGTGCAGTTGACGGAGGGACCGTCGCCTGGATCCAAAACAAGCCCTCGGGACCCGGCACGCGAAGAGATGCGCCGCAAGATGTCAGAGCGGGCCGAAGAGAGGAGACGCGCCAAGCAGCAAGGGGCGATTCCGCGCCGTCTGAACTCCCCCAGCCCATCCGTAGCGCCGACACGGAGGAAAGAGGAGAGAAGAGAAGAGAGACAGAGTAGAGAGGCCGAGAAAGAATTGGCGCAAGTTTTAGCAAGCCGCCCCATCCAGGCACCACTATCACCACCTTCCCGTCAGCGAGTTTCCCCAGCGTCCAGTGGCTGGGAACCCATGGCGTGGGACCTGAGTATGGAAGAGGAGGAGTTGCACCCTCCATACCACCCTAGCGCTGACAGGAAGGAGAGAGAAAAGAAGAAGAGAGATTAAACCGCGGCGATAATGGACGGCGGAGGACTATGTCCCGTTGCGCGACCGCCCGCGTTCGCCGACACCGCCAGGGCCACTACTGCTCAGATGAAGAGAGGATCCAGTGGGGAGCGAGATGCTGGCCACTGTCACGGAAGGGGTTACCCCCTCTGCACCCTGGGATCCATTACCCTCACGGGTAGCGCCACAAGTTGCGCCTGCGCCCGCATCCGGTCCTCAGCCACCATCCACCTCACGCGAGTGACCCTTGGAGGGCTCGCGCCGGTCCCGGAGAACCCGACAGTAGATCTCCATGGCGGCCGCTGCTTCAATTGCTGGCAGCCAGGCCACACGCGGAGGGCGTGTACGCGACCGGTGACCTTCCGCTATTGCTACAATTGCGGACGTCGGGACGTCGACTTGACGGACTGCCCGCGTTGTAGCGAAGCTCACTAGCGCTACCTGGCGGAGACCTTCGGCGGCGCTCGAATGGAGCCACCCGCGCCGCGCCCTGCTACGGCTGCCAGCAAGGAGCGAGGGGGTAGCGTCGCCCAGCGCCTGGATCGGGCCCGACAGCCGACCACGACCTCTAGCGCTGACCACCAGGAGCCAGATCAGCCACGCCGAGACGGTCGCGTCTCACCACCGCGCCGCGACAGCCCGGAGTGCGACTGCTCGCGCCAACAAGGCAGGGCCTCCTTGCGAGGAAGAGCAGAGAGCCGGAGAAGGGAGACCTCGCGTCCCCCACCACGTTCGCCATCACGACACCGCGATGAGCGAGATTCATCGTGCCACCATTGACTTGACGACGACCGACGTGCCGAAAGGCGCGAACCCCTGCGAGAAGGGAGATCGACCTCTTAGGAAGAGAGCGCACGATGACACACCAGCCGGCACTGCAGCCGTGCGCGCGAGTCGCCGTCGCCCCTCGCGTCGCAGAGAATGCCCCCAGACAGCGGAAAGCGGGCTCCTTTGAGCCAATTAAAGCTGTGATAGCGCCGACTGAGATGATTGATTAAAGGATTGATCGACAGCGTTAGTCAGCATGAATTGATGCAGACTACGATAATTAAATTAAGGATAAAGGATTATAGAACACCTGTTGCGCGAGAAAGAGATAACGCTGGTGTGCAAGAGAAATAGCGAGCTAAAGACGAGCAAAAAGACGGAAGCGGCGAGCAGAGTCGCCATTCGTTGCTCGAACGCCGATCTAGTTGGTAGTTTTTGTTAAACGCAGCAGAGATCAAGATTCGAGATGCTCAGATATTCAAACCCCATTATGAAACCGAACACTAATTTAATAGCGCCGACAGAGAGAGAGAGAGAAAAGAGAGGGTTGTGAATAGCGGAGATACGGTGACTATGAAGTTGGTATTTTCGCCTCCTGGTTTTCCGCCTTCCTTGGCGACTTCGGCGAGTCGTCCTTGGGAGATATATCGATAGCGCGTCGTGAGTGTGTGTCCGCGTAGCGAATCGTATGGGATGATTTCCGTGTGTTTTACGGTAATTCGGTGGTAAACTTGAAGTTAATTAGCGAGCGGTATCGGGAGTTTCGTCCGGTCGCGATCGAGATAGCGGTGACGCGGCAGCCATTTTGGCGAATTCGCGAGCGAGATTATTGTCGGGTTTTCAAGCTGTAAATTGATATTTAATTATTGTTGTCTGAGTTAACAAGAGAAAAGTGAATATTGGAGTTGTGTTAATTCATTGCGAATAACTAGTCTTTTGCATGTAATTCCAGGTGCCCGGCAGTGACGTGTTTAAGTAGTCTTAGTGATTTAACTTAAATTCAACAGTAATTATAATAATTGATAATTAACTAAACAGTAAATTGAATATTCAACTAATTAGCGCGCTGCAGGCGCAAGTCAAGATCTCGCCGTACCCCGACGGCGAGCGTCAGCGGGACTCCCTCTGGGAGAGAAGATCTACAAAAAGCCGGGAAAACTGGTAAGATATTGCGAACCTCTCACCTGGCGCCCATCAACAATTAAATTTGGTCAGAAGCATAGTGCTCGGAGCTATTTGGGGGAAAATACTTCATCACAACATTATCAGCCATAAATCGCGAACACTAGAGTCTTAAGTAAACGAAAACGTAGTATATTTTACTCTATCTATGAGAAACATCAAGTTGAATTTCTTCTCAATACAGTCTTGGATGGCGCACCCACGCTATGAGAGTAAGCTTTCGAGAAAATTCACGTGAGGAAAAGGGGGATGATTAATGTCACGATGCTTCCCGCTGTCTCCTACTGACGCACACTAATACCAGCGCCGTTATCTCTCTCCCTCTCTCTCTCTCTCTCTTCCTCCCTTCTTCTTCCTCCCTCCCTCTCCCTCTCTCTCTCTCTCTCTCTCTCTCTCTCTCTCTCTCTCTCATACACTTGCAGTTGCTCGCACGCTCGCACATACTCGCGTCATCCTACAAAGAATATTCTCTACGCTGCACGCAGTGCAGCGAGCGCGAGTACTCCAGCAGTATTTAATGGTTTTTTCTCTTTTAAAATCTTTAAGAAAGTAGCGTATTGTGGTAAAACCAACGCGCGCGCATAGTTGGTCAGGTAGCGCCAGATCGCAGAGTCTCTCTTTTATTTTCCTGCTCGTATCGGGCCGACGATGTGTAAAAATACATTTTTTCTCAAAATTTAATACATACCTAAGGCCTTAAGAAGACCCACCACCTCTAAGACCTGAAAATAAAAAAATCATTATTTTAAAATTTTTAACTCAATTTTCAAAAAATGAATATACTTCATGGATGTGGGGGAAATTACCTTTATTTTAAGCAGTTATATGCTATAGTTGCTCTCATCGAGGCTCCCTCTGGTCAGTCGATGAAGCTTCATATCTAGAATTGCTGCCCCGTAAGGTTTCTCTTACCCAGTTCAATGAAATTAATTTTTTCAAATGGATCTATTAGATCTTTATACCACTTTTTTTTTATTAATCAAAAAACCCTTCATTCACGCGAGAATGACACTAATACTGAAGCCAAATCCGTTTAGAAAAGTTAATATTTTCAAACTGGTCAAAAGATGTTTTACGGGCAGCACCTAAAATTTAACAAATTCAATGTTTGAGAAAAAGACGTTTAAAGTTTTTAAATCATTTTGGTTTAAGATTACTAATATTATACTCATCCCTTATAAAATAATTTTGCCTGGTACTATGTGTGTATATTAACCTTCAAAATACACAAGAGAAATCAGGTAACCGAACCCACTTATTGACCAGGTGATTGAAACAAAACACATAAACACAAATTAGCAAAATATGAAATATTGATGATTATGTTATATTTTTATTAATATTACATTTTGATAATTACTTATCTTATTTTTTGTTGAAGTACGAAACTTTTGTAAATTTTATTATGAATGGTACAGCCTTAGCTGTCACTCTGTTGGTTGATTCAATCTCTCGCATCCACTTGAGTCAGCTGAAAATTGAGAAATAATAATTA
>JAPYZB010009575.1:0-11271 GCA_030522745.1 Eupelmus kiefferi | reverse complement strand
TTTCTATGATTTTCATCCGCCATCTTGAATTCGCCATCTTGGATTTTCATAAATGTAAATTCTGACTGCAGATTCGTATTCAGCGACCCCGAAAACCCCGAGTAAGAATTTTCAAGCCAGAATAGCCAATAGAAAAATGTTCGCCGGAAAGGGTTAACTCTCGCGTCTTTCTTATTCTGCCGCGCAAAGCGCGTATTCCCGCACTTGTACAATGAACTTATTTTCACCTACCTTTATTCGCCCTTGCCATTTTCTACTCTCCTGCTGGCTTCTCTGTCCTTCAGCACCTTTATCACAGAAGCACCCGTGCCCGAGATACGAGAGAAAAAGGCCGGCTCTTCTCTCTTGAGTCCTTCTCCTGTCTCGGCACTCACCCTCACTCACTGCTTTTCCTTTTTAGTCTAGCTAACTCCGCGCAGTGGATGCGTGCCTTAGCTCATAACTTGTTGGGGCTTATGGGAAAAAGCATTAAAAAGACAAGCGTTTAATAAAAAAAACAAAATCTCCTTTATTCGGTAACCCTCTCTACACTGTGTGCACTGCACCGCTTGCGGACTCCGGCCACCAAAACCTGTTGCGCTAGTCGCGACTCTCTCCCTCCTCCTATACATAGCTCAACTCTAAGAGCATTTGCGCGCTACAGTTGCTATATCCCAACAATTATCAATTAAATTTTCGTTTGATTTATAACTAAGAATTAATTATCAATTAATTTTCAGATAATTGAAGTTAGTTATCAATTGAATAAATTTTTAATTGATAAATGATTTTTAATTATCAATTAAACATTCGTTCAATTAATATCTAAAAATTAATTATGAATTAATTTTCAGATAATTGAAGTTAGTTATCAACTAAATGAATTTTTAATTGATAATTAACTTTTAGTTATCAATTAAATGAATTTTTAATTGATAATTGATTTTTGTCGGCAGTCCTTCTTAATTAAATCGATAGCGGTTTTATAAATATTCTTTAAAAATTGTGTATCCTCCATACGGTTACCAGTATTATAATAAGAGAAGATGTTTAGCATCTCCGAAAAAAGGCGTCTGTTCAAATTTTTTTCTTTATCCATTTTTTTAACTTCGTAAAAATTAATATTGTGTCTAGTTTTGCAAACATGTCCAGCTAAGGCTGAGGTGAAGGATCTATTGTTATTATCGCATCAGTGTTCATTAATGCATGTTTTAAGCTGTTTTTTACTCATACCACCGTATGTACTAGAACAATCTCTACAATCGATCTTGTACACAATATTTCAAACATCAGCATTATTAATCTTATCTTTCCCTAGTTTAATAAACTTACTGAGATTGTTAGAAGTTTTAAAAATGAGTGCGAAATTGGAGTTATGTAATGTTTTATTTATTCTGTATGTAAGGTTTTTTATGTATGATAGTACAATTTTATTTTGTCTCATGAATAGTATATTATGCCACGCGGGAGGTAAAGCAACACCTAGGGTAAAAGTGCCACATTCAATTTCCGGCGCCGGGAGATAATGTGGTACTTTTACCCAAGGTGTGGCAAAAGATTCATTTATTATTATGATTGTTTATTGTTCTGCTTGAATTTTTGTTCGCAATGGAATATAATCTCTTGCTTATGTATTCTTCAATAAAAGCGAGAGTATGTTGCGTTATTACAGCAAACCATCCTAATCCTCTATTTCCCCTTTTATATCTCCACGTTCGCGAATTAAATTGCGGCATGGATTTTAAATTTATTTTGAACCCATGCCAGTAATATCTGAAGCCGTTATGCTGTTAAAGGCTTATCAAGAAAATGGCCTCCAACCGCGAGTTCGTTCGCGGTCGTGGAATGTAATTTCCTTTTCCACAAAGATTTTTCAACATAACGATAACTTTCCTCTCCTTGTCACTTTTAAATTGTTTATAATTTAGTTTCTTAACTTTATTTTATAGATTCTTTTCTCGACAAAAATCTCTATAGAGGTTAATAATTATAATGTTGATTAGACACGCATATTATTTACAATCACGCTAAAAGTATTTTAATGATACGTTTTCTACGCTCTTCATAGAAATTCTGTGCTTGCGATTTTTAAAAATTTTTTGTATAATTGTTTGTATAATTTTTTGTAGTCTTAAAAAGGTAGGTTTTTTCATCCCTTTGAAACGTTGACTAACAAGGAGAGGACCAGGGTGTCTCAGGGTTTTATTGAATAGGCCTTAATATTCGAATTCTGAATAAATTTAATAATATCTTAAAAGAAATAGCTTCTACGCAAAATTTTAATAACTCTGTTTGCATAAGTCATATCTTAAATCCCAACAAAGGAAGTAAAACTGAGCGCAAACATAGATCTTCTTGAGAGCGTCGAATCTCTGTCGCGCTTTCCCGCCTTGCTTAAATTTAAACTCTGTGAGTCTTCCACGGCTGATTGTCTCTTTGTCTAGCAGGCTGTTTTTCTTTGCGGCTAGTTAGAGACGGTCATCGGCGATCTGGACTACCAGGTATATCAGGCTGTCAGCAGTACTCTGTCGACTGTTCATCTTCCATGCTCTTGCTTTCGAAGGGGAACGATGCTGCTGCTATGTCGTTGGCATGCTGCATCGGAGTATACCATTTTCTGGCCCTGCTCCACCCTTGAAGTCCCCCAGGCGTCACTCGGCTTGTTGCTGTGGGTGTGTTGGACTGCTTGATTGGCAGTTGTGCATCTACGTTGGCTCGCTCACCGCGCACTGTTTCGGCCGAAAAATACTCGAAATTCTCCGGCAAATAGAGCCAGAGATTTCTCAATCTTCCACTGATCAGTAACCTTGGCATTGTGGCGTTTTTCTGTTGACCTTTGTGTCTAGTACTAATGCACGACGATGAGACGGTTGTTGCGTGATGCTCTTCGTGACCGTGGTCGTTGTAAGCGTTGTTGCCACTGATGCGACTGCTACAGACCTCGGCAGAGTGTGGATCTGCGGCATCGTTACGACCTCTTGCGGCTCTTTCTCCTCGGAGCTCGCTGTTGAATTTTCTCAATAAAGAAAAACTAAATAAATACAAATAAATAATCGGACTATCATCAATATTTAATTGAAAATTATAATTACTAAAACAACAAAATGAAAAATTTCTTTTTTTTATGTTTACAAAGAACAAAAAAGAAAAATGAAAAATATAAATTTCTAAAATTCAACGCTCGGTTCGTTGAAAATCTATAAGCCGATATATGCGCCCCTCCCCCCCTTTGCAAACACATTGGCGCTTGTTTTCCTCGGCGCGCTCAGCAACTTTTCTAGGCGCATTATACTCGAGCCACACACCGCCATCCCCCCTCTCTTTCGCGAATTCACGCAATTCCACTCTTTTCTGGCACGTTCGGCAACGTGTTTTTCTCGAATTTTCGCTTGCCTTTGAAAATGCACCACACACGCATTTTTACACAACACTTTATCATAATACTACCTCTTTTTCACCTCTTTAGCCTTCTCCTTTTTCTTCTGCTAAAATACACTACAACACGTCTTGAGCTAAAAATAAATCCTCGGCAAATCCCCACAAGGTATGTCATTAATATAACGAGGCAATATTCTTAAGGGTTAAGGGTTTTAGTCTAAAATTGATTTCTACGCGCAATATGTATGAAAACGAAATTTCTATTATTAGCAAACCAACAAATCTTAAAAATTACTCCCGGCGCACACATGTACGATAATCTCACTCTTCGCACTCTCACACTCGCCTGCTCGAGTGCTCGCATCTCTTCTTCTCACGCCTTTACTTGCTCGTGTCCCGAACTCCTCTCCTCATGTCTTCACGCGCTCATGTCTCAAAATCCTATGCTCGTCTCGCGGCAACGAGCCTTGCTCTACCCCCTTTCACACGCTCGATGCGCCCTCTCACCTTCCGCGTACACGACTCTTTTCCCACTCTTCTTTGATTTCTCGTATCAAATCCTAACATTTCTACAACGTTGCCAGGTTCGATTCCCTCTTGTGACGAAATTCGCGTTTCTCAAGAATGAGAACGTCGGCGTAATCCCCTCTCATCCGACTACCTTTTATTCTCGATCTCCTTGGCCTCTTTTATCTCTCGTGCTGCCATAGCGCGCGCGCTCATGCATACACACACCGCCAGGTACTTCTCCCTTCTTTCACACTCTCACACACATGCATCTAACCTCTATCGTACTTGCATTCACTGCCGCTGCAGTATTACCTATATATTTCCATTTATTACGCATAATAATACATCAATCATTATCACATCTACATATATAAAATCAGTCTATTGTTTGTTATTACTCTTTTTGTTGTAGTTTGGCTCTCTCAGCTGTCAGCTAGGCTCTAGGTATTTCTCCGTCGGCGCACGCATGTACAAAATATGCATTATAATATGATACTTTTTCGTGTGCGTTGTCGGTTCATTTATGCACTTATTTTGTGCTTAGATGCGGGGCATCGCATTGCAAGCTTAAGAAGACCAGGATTTTAAGGGAATTTCGCATTTGGAAAACGGTATTTCATATCATTGATTAATCATAGGTAAAAAACGGTCATGTGGTCTGCCAATATATTAACTTTTCGTTACTTTGTATGTTAAAGATGTTCCCTAAAAAAAAAATAAGTAAATAAAATAAGATTTCTTATTATGATTTTATAACAAATCAATCAATAATTTTAGCGATTCAAACACTAATTACAATTAAATTTCAAATAACAGAACTGATTTAACTTCTGTGATATAGTATTTTAACGCAAATAATTTAAACGAAAGTTATTCTATCGTTCGCTCGTCGTTGAACACCTCGCCGGACCACTGCGAGCGTTGCGCGTAACTGATTTTACTTACGTTAATTTACCGTGGCAGCTGCAATTGAAAATGGAAAAAAAACAAGGTCTTGAAATAATAACTCACGTATTTAAGAAAAATTCACACAATAATTCACTATATTCTGAAACCCTCAACCCTTAATACAATTAAACGGAAAACAATAACTTGAGATTCACGGACACACTTTCTCTTACATTAATCTTCAATAATAGGTAATTCGGCTACTAAATCCACTCTTCTCTCGGAAAACTTCTTCAGCAACTCCAACTTCAACTCAGCTCTACTACTATCTACAAAAAAACTACTCAAAAACTTCTCAAAACTACTTTTAACTACGGCGAAAAACTTCTAACTCTGGATCCTCTTAAACTTGGAATTAGAATGACCTTTACTGATTTAGTCCTTGGCGCATTGGAAAATTACTGGCCTTGCGCCATCTATACAGTCATTAAATGCAACTTCAATTCTTCTCTTCTGCTGTTATTTGGTATATACCTCTTCTTTCTCGATTTTCCATTGAAAACAACTTCAAACGCAGATAAAACTGTAAGAAAACTGCATCCATCGATTCATATTCTAAGCAGTGAAAGCGCGCCAGCATTTAATATGATGCTGAACGTTCTTCTACGCTAGGGAGCTGTTAGAGAGAGATAGCAGTAGTAGTGCGCTCTCTCTCTATCATGCGCTCCCACTCCAGCGCCGCGTGACGTCACAGCGCATGCTCTAGTAGACCGCTGCATCTCAGTCGTTATCGAGCCGTCGGCCAGCGCTTCTCCCTCTCTCTTCGCGCCTGAGTATGGTCGACGTCGTTCTCTCTCTCTCTCTCTCTCTCTCTCTCTCTCGTGCTCGCGTATGTCGGCCTTCTCTCTACTCGCGCACGGCGTTTCTCCCTCTCTCGCATCCTGGTGCTGGCGCGCGCCATCTCTCAGCGCAACCAACACATACTCGCGTCCAAGAGCAGACCGCGTAGTGTATATGTGCAAGGTATGTGTGTATTTGTGTGTGCGCGCGTGTCGACATGCTGCCGGGACGCAAGATGGCGGCGCCCAGGCAAGCACGTGGCGAGGTATATCCTCGCACTTCTAACTTAAGATATTTGTTTATTACAACACACAATATTTGAGTATTATTGCAACAATAAAGCACAGACTTCAAAAATATTTTAAGTAAATAAATACGAAATATGTAAGTAAAGAAGTTTATATTGGTTATGAAGAATGAACTTTTTAATTAAAAAAGTCTAACGCAGCTTCAATAGTACCTTATCATTATTAACCTTTATACAAATAAAAATAATTATACGAAATGGTTTTTATGTTACTTAATTATGAACATTATTATTTGGATATATATATATATATATCAAAAACTAGGCAAGAACTTTGTATGATTTTTGTTTATTTAACTATAACTTAGTAAAAATTTGATGTTTATTATTTTAACTTGAAATTTTTGCGTTAAAAATTAATTACACACGTTTTTAATGTTAGATAATGTAGAAAACTGTTAATAATTATCGATTGAATAATAACTTCAATTAATCTAAACAACTTCCAATAATTCTCAACAGTTTCAGATAAATTAAAATAAGTTTAGTGCACAAAACGAAAATATGAAAATTGATTATGACAAATTTACATTATTTACGGTGTAATTGGGGGGTTTACTAGTGGAGCATATATATACAATTAGTATACAAAATAGAACATAGAATTTTCACTGCGATTTTCTTTTTGTCGAATGCGGGCAAAGTGACATATGGTTTTCGTAAATAATATGTCGTAATTACAGACAAAATGACTTTTGTGAGTCATTTTGTCTGTAATTGACCAGCCAAGGCAAGTCCCCGGACCGTCCAACCAGTCAAGGGAAGACCCCTTACCAGCCAACCAGTCAAGGCAAGACCCCTCACCGTCCATCAATTGATCATCGTCTTAGTGTCCTGTGATCTCGCTGTTAGTGTCGATTTTCTTCTGCATAATAATAAGTACGCGTTATGAAGATCAACTTCTTCCATGCTATCGAACTTCACCACGTCTGTGAACAGAGTCCTTTCAAAGAGAAATGGGTTCCGACGCATTTGTGTTTCCGCCCATTGACAGAATCTAAGGCGCCAGGCAGGATCTCTGGGTTCAATGGGATGCACCAGGCGCAAGTGATATGGATAAAATTTAAAATGACGCAATATGTACCTTCTGCCTGTACCTTCTGAAGTTACCTTTTTGAGCTCTTATTGTAATGAGTCTAATAGTAGGGTGATGAGCATCCGGATACTTTTTAGCATACAACCTCACTGCAGCCCTGTAATTGTCGCGACACTCTCCAAAAATTTTAATCATATTGACAATCTCCACCGGCGAATAGTCAACTATTTGCTCTCTGTGTAAATTTTTTAGAAATCTTAATCTTATCAGAAATAATCTGTTAAAAGTTTTTTTTTGCTGCTCAAAAATTCAGATCTTTAAAGCAAATAAAAGCCTAATTATGACAAGTATGAAGAAGCTGAAAGAATTTCAAAGCCATACGAAGAATAATACGGTAAATATGTATTCAGAAACTTATCTGAATTCGGAAATCTCATTGACTGCTTTAAAGTCGCGTTAGAATGAGTCTAATGAAGTTGAAGGTCCTTGCACGAAATTCATATTAACCAAATAGCAGCAATATCGTATGAAGTCAATTAAGATCAAGACTTGACCTGACCTTGACCTTGACGTAGAAAACAGTGTCACAGTGACTTGAGCTAGACCTTCACCTCGCCTGGACCTCGATCGCGACATGCACTTGACCTCGACCTTGACTTTAACCATACGGTGTCTTAACCTTTATCCGCGATTTGACTTCGATTTGACCTTGATCTGATTCTCACTTATCCTTGATTTGACATTGATCAGACTGCGGCATGATCTAGACTGTGCTTGACCATAACCTTGAGCCGATTTTAATCTGACTGTGACTTGAAATTGACTTGTGACTTGGTCTAGACCATGATCCTACCTTCACCTGGTTTGACCGATACGTTGACAAGGACAAAGCTTAAAAGTGTACTCTAGCGAGAAATGAAGACTTTTTAAAAAAAAAGTATCATACACAAGATACGTATTTTTTCTCGAAGAATCCGAATGTGAAATAAAAATAATGTTTCCATAAAAAAAACTTGACCTTAATTTGACTTTAAAAATGCTATTCAAGTTCAACGACAAGGTCAATTTTGGATGGCCTTCTCCAAGTCCTTCAACTTTTGTCTTAAACATTTTTCGTTGAATTGCATATATAAAGAAATATCAAGGGTCGTTCATTAAAATGGGACACCTTGTATATATATATATATATATATATATATACATATATATATATATATACATATATATACATATATATATACATATATATATACATATATATATATACATATATATATATACATATTTATTTATTTATTTAAGAATATACATCGAATATAAAAAATAAACTATTATGTTATATCGTGCAGGTGAGTTACGATTTTTTTAATTAAATATAGCCCTTCGTCAGTACTATTATACACTACTTTACTTGTGTATTTCATATTTTATTTACTTAAAACATTTTTAAAGTTTTTATATTATACATTATCTGTTAATTAGATTGATTAATATGCAATTATATAATTCAATTATTGTATGTCTTAATAATAAAATATTTGAATTTGAAAGTTAAAACTTTTCTGTTACTAATTACAATTTAATTGTAATTTATTTTTCAATTATTTAACTTTTCGATTGATTTTTTATAAAATTATAATGGGTGAGTGTGTGGGTGCGGGTGTGTATATTGTAACGCTGGGTTCAGCGCGACTTTTCCCCGCCTCCTTGACGGCTACATATTAAGTCAAAAACAGGGTGGAATTCGAGCGTGCACGCGGGAAATGATAACGCGCGTATTAAAGTACTAATCAGAAGAATTAATTTATTAGTCAAGGCGCGAATACGTTAACGCAGTGCTGTAGGCGTCGCACGCTGTGCGCCGATCGGCTTCGAAGTAAAAGCAATCGTGCAGGCTGGATCGGCTGCAGACGACGTATAGTCCAGCTTCTTCTTTAGATTCTTCAGATTTTTTGAGGTTCCAGCATTCTTTAGAGATAGTAGAATGATGGAAAACTTGAAAATCCAAAGAAATCTATAAACTAAAAGCGTAATTTGTAAACTATGAAATAAAACCTAACCTAACCTCTGAAGTTGATTTAACTTCTAAGTTGAAATTTTCTATTTTTAACACATACAATAATTGACCACTATAAATGTATACATTTCCCTGGTAGAATATTGACCATATTCTGGGCAGAATTTTCGGTCAACAAACATTAAAATGACACATGAAATTTTGTAAAGACTTGACACAGAATTTTTTGATAAGTGTAAGGGTTATCAGTAAGATCAGTAAGTAAGATCAGGGTTATCAAAATAATTAATAGATAATAGTTTAAATACATATTTAAGAAATATTTCAAGTACATAAAATATTTTAAGTGATGTAACGAAGTTAAATTTAATAAATAAATAAATTTCATTAAAAACAATGCACAAGCTCAGGTCCAATCACGAGCTCCAGTAATGCGGTTGAAGTGACCCGTGACCATTTTTCGCTTGTGCAATGGTCACTTCGTGCAGGGCCGTGTGCCCGCTACAACGAGTAACTTCACCTTATCACTCGTGAATTTTAATGACAAATTGCCGGTTGCTCAGCTCATGTACAGTAGCGTATGTACCCGCGGAGGCAGCGGTATTCGGCGTCAGGAAAAACGAGGATTCGAGTCTTTCGAGTAAATGGTTTCTCGCTGCAAGGTATACAGCGGACGCTTGCGACACATACACCCTCTTACACTAACGTGCCTCGCGTGCACCTCGACACTCCACTCGGAGTGGAGAGGACCCGCGTGAAAATACACGAAAATTCACCGAAGTAAACGGCTGCAAACCCGTGTTCGCGTGTACTTCGGTGCGAAATATAAAGCCTGCAGGCTTACCTTTAAACTGCGCTCGCTCGTGTACAAAAAGGAACGGCTCCTATGAAGTTAGTAGCGCCCGCGTATAGCAATGTCGGGTAAGGCTATATAGCGGCGTCTTTCTCGTTCTCCCGCTTGTATCGGGCCGACAACGTGTGCGCGAGTCTAGCGCAATCTGCGCAAGTCAAACGTCGCGCGTACGCGGCGCATAATCAATTCAAATTTGAATTAATAAATTCGCGTATCGTCACAATAAATAAAATATGAAATATATAGGTAAAGTAATTTATAATGGTACTGGCAAAGGGTCTTATTTAATTAAAGAATTCTGACCTATAACATTACTTCCACATCACAAACCTTTATATATAGTGTATTTAGTGACAAGGGCAGAAAATAGAAGTTTTCTGCGCTGCGTGTACATGAGCCCGAAGTAAAGCCGAGTATACTTTTTTTCTTTATCCCCGGTCGAAAGTGCGTTGCCGATTCCATAACCTAAGCTCACGGAGTATCGTGCATCGATGGATGATTCTTTGACAGCCGCCGACATTGGCAGGCACGAAAGAAGCGAGTGCATGTGGTCGACGGCGACTGTCGAAAAAATATTCACAAGTAGCATATTTTTATGTTTTTCAGATCAAAAAGTAATTTAATTTTAAGTAAGGATTCATACTCAATAAGTGATTCGAGTATTTAAAAAAATATTTTACGTATTTATTTTTTATAAATATTTATTAATGTTTTAATTTCTATTATAAAAATAGAAGTTATGACTCTATTGACTTCTTTCTCGTCGGTAGTATATATAATCATCATCAGATAAATCAAATCTACTTTTGAAATCATTTTTCGAGTAAAAATGTACGATTGCAGTTACCCTGCACAGGTAAAAAACAATATTCCATGGGTCAAACTGTTTTCTGCTGCGGAAGCCTTTGTTTTCTGCTGCGGCAGCCTTTGTTTTCTGCTGTCGCCTCTATTTACAACGGTGCCGCCAAACAGCAACAAAATGTTATTTTCTGCCGCGAAATCGAAGTTAAAAATACGCTCTTTCGACTAAGGGATAAAGAAATAGTACATTATGCAACAAGGGGCAAAAGTAGCAGATTTTCCCCACAAGTGAGTTTACTGCCCGAACAAGATTATTTTTCACGAGGGTGCGTTTGAGTAATTATTCGAGGGAAAAATATTCTTGTTAGGGCAGTATAATCACACAAGGGAAAGATCTACGTTTGTCCCGTGTCGCATATAGTATTTTATTTCACTCTCGGCCGAAATACCACCTTTGAATCTTGAAATGCGGGGTCGAAACAATTTCGCTTGAGAAAAAGAGAACATAAAAAGATCTATTGTATATAAAAATATGTAAATTGAAAAAAATATATATATATATGTATATAAACTTATAAAACGGTACTTATGTAGACACTTTAAGGATCCCTACAATAAATGCTTCCAGCTAAAGAAACCATACACATTTTCTAGTGTTTTGA